>JASCZI010060788.1:4672-20560 GCA_036250425.1 Stylosanthes scabra | reverse complement strand
ATTGAATATAAAATAAAATACTAATTAAATAATATGGAATAAAATACTTCATAATATATATATATATATATATATATATATATATATATATATTAAAAAATCACTCCATTTAACAAAAATTATCTTGACTTAATGGTAAAGAAGTTAATTCACTTTCTTTAGGTATTTAGTCAAACCCCTATAATACATTTTAAATATATAAAAATTTGCTTACATGCCGGAAACAGTAGCATTTTGCCATCATGGTTAAGTTAGCTATACTCAAACCGCTTTAAAATCATTTTAAAATTATTTGATTATAATTTAGTCAAAGATATCAAATTATTTAATGATTTTTGACATCACATGAAGTCCACTGATTCTATCTAAATAAACATGTTATTTTAATAATATATATATATATATATATAATTAAAGTTTGATTAAGAATATTTAACCCTTTTATTCAATAAATACATTTAAAACTCAATTTTTAATTATTTGTTTTCTTTTTCTTATTAATTAAATCTAAAGAATATTATTAATGTAATAAATTTATTTTAAATTAAAGATGAGTTTAATTTGATGCATCATAATGTAAAAAATTATAAAATAGTGACTTTAAAAATTAATTATTTTTACTGATATAATAATATATGATTAGTTTTTTATGTAAAACACTTTTATATCGATAAGTAAAATTTAAATTAATTAAATATAAGAAATATATGGTATATCTCAATATTATTTTAAAAATGATTTGTTAAATAAAATATATTATTTAAAAGAGAAAGTCTTGGGAGCCAATATTAGGGAGACAATAGGGAGCTAATATCATTTTTTCTTCTTTTTTCTCTCCCTTTTTACCATTCACTATTTTCTTAATTACACTTATTGACTCCATATTGGTCCCCTAACGTTGGTTCTCTATAGGGATGGGAATGGGCCGGGCCGAGCCGAGCCGAACTTTAGCTTAGACGAACCTGGCCCATATCGAAAATATTTGGCCCGAGCCTAGGCATGTTACTGTTTGTAAGTTTTTTTTTAGGCTCGAACCTGGCCTGTTTAAAAGCCCGTTAAGCCCACGAGCCTATATTAAAAAATCTTACTATAGAAATTATAAATAAAAATGATTTCCACCAAAAGCATTTTAGAATTTATAATTCATTGTAAATTATAATTCAATAATATAGCCATCTTTCATCACATATAATATCATATAACTATACTTATTATCAAACTGTAGTAAAAAAAATATAAGTTTAGACTCAGCCTTTTTTTTATTTTATTTTTAATACAAGTTTGGGCTTTTTTCCTTTAATACAAGTTTAGACTCTTTTTCAATTTTTATTATTGATTATTTTGGGATTTATCATACATAAACAGTTGAAAATAACTAAGAATAATTTATTTAATAAAAATAATTTGGCGGGCCGGCCCAACGAGCTTTATAGGCTTTTTTTTAAAGCCTATGACCTGGCTTATTTAATAAAAAGGCTTTAACAAAAGTCTAAGCCTGACTTATTTAATGAAACGAGGCGAGCCGAGCCGAGCGCCCGAGCCTGAGACGAGCTGAGCCACGAGCCCTCGTCGAGTAGCCCGGCCCATTCCCATCTCTAGTTCTCTAGCATTACTCTATTTAAAAATATATATATAAAGATACAGTACACCTAGGTCCATAAAATATGGTCCATATTTCAGCCATATCTTACAAAATTTAAAATATTCAAAAATATAATTGTAATAAACACTTATAAAGATTTGATGTTCTATATATTCTCTCTCTAATATTTAAAATAAGTAATTCAAAAATTTTAAAGATTTGTTAAATTTTAAAATTAAAATTATAACCTAATAAAATTTAAAAATATAAAATAAAAACTAAAATGATACACAATCTAAAACGTCTTTTAATTTGTGGAGGTTTATTGGGATTTAGTTACTTTTAAAAAATATTAAAATATGCCCAGGGAGATGAGATGGTTTTAAAAGCGTTTAAAAAGTATATTCTATTAATTATTTTGGATGTGTTTAATATAGTTTTAATATACTTTTAAATTTTTATGACACATCCAAAATAATATATTTATATATATAATAAATTAAAAACACATATGAAATTTATAATTTTTTTAATCTAAATTATCAAAACACATCTAAAATAATATAATTACATATAAAAATGAATTATAAATCCATCTGAGACTCACCTCAGTTAATCCCAAAAAATACTAGAAAAACTTACATTAGAAAAAGGAAGGGAAAAAAATGAGAATAACTAACCAAATCAAGATGAATTCTTTTCGAGCATATGTGTGCCAATTGCTATCATGATTTGAAAAAATATGAACTGAACAGAGAGAGAAGTGACTAGTGTGAAAAAACAAGGAGAATGAGAAAAAAAAAAATCAACATAGCAATTAACATGGCAGAGAGGGATGAAGAAATTATAAGAGGTTAAAGGAGTAAGTGGCGAGAAGGTGAAGAAACAAATACTGTAGTTTTAAAATCGAAGAAGTAAATCAAGGAAGTAGTAGATAGGTTGCTAAAAAATTAAAATAAAAAACTTAAGGTAAATACAAGTGAATATGATTCCTTAAAAGTAGGAAAATAAATAATTATTTTTCAATTCAAAATTAAAATTAAAAAAAATGAATCAGTTATAAGATAAAAAACTACTCTTTAGATTGTGGATCCACCACAAAAATGTGCAAAAAACTTAATTTTTAAAATTTATTTTACATATAAATTCTTCTCCTAAAAACTAGCATGATAAAGAATAAAAAATTAAAATAAAATTGGACCATATAAATTATGGCAAAATTTACTGATAGTTTCTATGTAAACCTAGACTTTCTGTTTACTTTACAAGGGCTCCCTACTATTATTCCATTACTGTAGTCTAACACTATATGTATAAATATGAAAAAAAAAAATTTTAAAAATATCTTGTCTTTTTCCTCGTAATAGTATCTTCATCATCATTAGAAGCATTAAGTGTGTATAAATTCACGATCAGAAACCTCATCATCTGCATTATATCACACTTCATCACTTAAACAAGCCCTCAAAACAAGGCAATATCTTGATGGAGTCCTCAGAGTTTATTGCTATTTTTGTAGCAATCGCCTCATTCTTCTTCATCCACACTTGGTGGTCTAATAGAAATAACCCCATCATAAATTGGCCCTTCTTTGGTATGCTACCGGCAGTTTTATACAATCTTTCCAATATCCATGATTATGCAACCACCGTTCTGAAGCACTACGGAGGTACTTTCATGTTCAAAGGTCCATGGCTCACAAACTCCAACTTTTTCATCACCACTGATCCTGTGAACGTGCAACACATTACTACCAAGAACTTTGACAACTACATTAAAGGGTCTCACTTCTATGAGATTTTTGAAATCATGGGAGATGGCATCTTTAACATTGATTCCCACAAATGGAAACACAGCAGGGACATACTACAATCATTGTTCAGACAAAACTCGTTTGACAGTTTAGTCGTGAAAGCGATTCATAAGAATCTCATGGGTTGCCTGATTCCACTTCTCAATGATGTATCGGAATTACGAACTGTCGTGGACTTACAAGACATCTTTCAAAGATTCAGCTTTGACAACATCTGCTCCATAGTGTTGGGCTTTGATCCTAAATCCCTTCCTAACAAGCTCACCACCAAGTTCCCAGAAGTCCTTTTCGAGAATGCTTTCAACAGGATGGAGAACGCAATGTTCTACAGACACGTTTTCCCAAAATTTTTGTGGAAGCTTCAAAAATTGCTCCAAATTGGACAAGAGAAGAACTACAGTGAATGTAAGAAAATAATTGACCAATTCTTGCATCAGTGTATATCATCCACATTCCAAGAGCAAAGCAAATTCAACTGCGCCGAAGATGATGATGATGAATCGAGCTTTAACATGCTTAAAGCTCTTGCAGAGGAAAGTGGAATGAAACAAATAAATCACAAGTTTCTAAGAGACAGTGCACTCAGTCTCTTAGCAGCAGGAAGGGATACAATTAGTTCAAGTCTCAGTTGGTTTTTCTGGCTGGTTTCAACCCACCCTATTGTTGAAGCCAAGATCCTTGAAGAAATTAGAGCAAACTTTATTACCAAAGAAGAAAATTGGCTCATCAATTCAAGGGTGGAGGAAAATCTAAACAAGCTAGTTTACCTGCATGGAGCTTTATGCGAATCATTGAGACTTTTTCCTCCACTCCCTTTTGAGCACAAATCTGCAGTTAAACCTGATATACTTCCTAGTGGGGATCGTGTTAATGCAAATACTATGATACTTTACTCTCTATACTCAATGGGAAGAATAGAACAAATATGGGGAGAAGATTGCTTGAAATTTAAGCCAGAAAGATGGGTTTCTGAAAAAGAAAACAACATACACGTACCATCTTACAAGTTCATAGCTTTCCAATCAGGCCCAAGAAGTTGCTTGGGTAAAAATATAAGCTTTATTCAGATGAAGATCGTCGCCATTGCTTTGCTGCAGAATTTTCAGTTTGAGGTAATGGAAGGGCATGATGTGCGTCCATGTCTTTCTGTTATTCTTCACATGAAACATGGCCTGAAGGTCAAGGTTACTAAAAGAGGTATTATTAATTAATATTATTTAGATTTAGTGGAAATCTATATTATGGTATATATGGTCTCCATTATTGTACTTACATTATTAATTTAAGAGCTAGCTCGCTATTGAGGGTGGAGCCGCCCAGCGTTTAATGTATAATTTTAGAATAAAGGCTTTATATGTAATGAACTATTTATCTTGAATGATAATTTGATAGAAAACATAACAGTACCATTACGTATATATTCACAAACTTCCTTTAATTAAACTTTTTTTTTAATTTAAAAATACCTCATAACATCCATCACATTTGAATTTGTTATTTTTTTTTTCTCTTTTCAACTAACAATAAATTGAGATTTTATAATTAAATATAATAATTAAATTCAAACGAAAAAACACGTTAAAAATTAATTGGTTTATCATACAACTTAAAATAAAAACAAATAAATTCAATATTATTAAATAAGCACAACACATCTAAAATATCATATTTATATTTATATTCAAAATATAAAAAAGACACATCTAAAAATAACAAAACCTATAATGAAAAGAGTACAACACATCTAAAATATTATATTTATATTTAAAATATAAAAAAAGACACATCCAAAAATAACAAAACATATAATGAAATGAGCGCAATACATCCAAAATATTATATTTATATTCAAAATATAAAAAAAAAACACATCCAAAAATAGCCAAAGTTATAATGGTAAAAATAATTTTTAACATAGGCCATAAAATAAAATAAGTTCAGCAAATTAAGGTGATAAAAAAAGAAAAAGTAATTCAGAGAGAACACATAAGTGGAAAAAAAAGAGAGAGAAAGAAAGAGAAATTATTATAATTCCATTATTAGCAATAAAATAGGAACCAATGAGTGATAATTTTATTATTTTTTAACATGTGGTTTGATTATAATTATTATAATAATATATTTTATATTAAAGACTGAATGATGGAAAGTTTTTAAAGGATACTTAGAATTATTGAAAATATAAATATATAATTTGATATACGCTTTGTATCAGCTAATGTGAATTATATTATTCTAGATATATTATTTACGATAATATTACATGTACTATACGCATATGTACACATCGTTTAGCAACACAGAAAATGTAAACATTAGTATGAAAAATGTAAAAATTAGTACAAAAATAAAAAAATTTTATGCTAATGTTTACATTTTCCGTGTTACTAATACATAGATTAATTCTATTATTTATTCACTGAATTGCAAGACTTATCCTATTGCTCTTTTAAAATTTTCAAATATAGACATTGATTTAGATTTAAATTCTACTTGTTAACTTCTTTTTCTGGAGGATGGGTATAGAACATGTTTGTTTGGAAGGATATTTCACTACTCTATTTTTATAGTATTTAAAAAATTAATCATTAAATTTTTTGTCGGGTGGAAAAAAGAAACATCAACTTTTTAATAAATATGAGCTCTCATCGGTGAATTCTTATATTCCTAAAATACTATATATATTTGGTATAAGTTTATTCTAATAGTATAAGGTTAATTATACAGTGAAATGATTCTTATACGAAGAGAATGGAAATAATTAAAATATATATAATTTTATCTTAAAAAATTAATAAAAATAAAATTACATATCATCCGCGCGTAATAGTTACATTAAAATGAATTTTTATTCTCTATATCATTTTTTCACTTCTTCCTACTAGCATGTATCTAAGATTATATCTTAGAAAAACATTGTTTGGTTGCATGTTTGCTAGGGAACCTTCCCCTATGCGTCAGTCACAATCCAAATTAGGTTTGACATCCATGCATGATGCATCCTTAGCTTTGCCACGCACCCTAGCTAGCACAAACTCATTAGGAAAAAATTAGGGCGGCTAAGCCAAGTCTAATAATAAATATGGATTAATTAAAAGATGCTAATCCAACATAATTAAGGCTCTGATGCTCGTTAACTTAGGCTATCTGATCTTTTATATATATGTGTGTGTTTTTTTTATCAACACTGTATCTTTATATAATTGTATTTATGTTTGTCAATTTTTTTCTTACAAAGATAAATTCAGTGATATATACAATTACTAGTATATATATTTTTTTATCAAATTGATTCTAAGCTTCGCATGCATTTTTCTCCAATCCGCAAATACGATTTGCAGCTATAATGTGAATACATTTTAGTTAAAAATCAAGTTTAACTTTTAGAAAGGAATTTTAAGTTTGTAATATTAACTTTTTTTTAACATTAATCGCCAGTAAATCTTTATAACATGCCACTTGTTGTTGGTAAACCATCGCCAAAAACCGTTAGCAGATAGCAGTGTTTATTTAATCGCGGTTAAATACAACCGCCACTATCTACCAAATTTATTGCATTGATTGGAAACACATCCACGTCACTTGACTCCAGAAACAATTTTCCCAGTAAACTAGTAGAGATATATAGTGCCTTGAGATAAGATTCAACCGTCTCATATATATCATCCCGATTCCCGACCAATAAAAGACAAATAATCTCATATCATGTATAAGTTTCATTAAAATAAGTTAATTAACGCCGTTAGTATTATTATTATTTTTTAGCAACGGTGATTTTATTTATGGAACGAATAATGCTATGAAATTAACGTTAAAAGATTGATATAGCCTTTTATTATTTCTCTAATATTGACTATTAATACTTTTCGATCGACAAATCAGGAAAGTACTCAATTGTATGTGACTTACGATTCGGACCTAGCCATTTTAGTTTGTCCCCATCCTCCACCATCTAACCTCAGAAAATTTTCAGCCTTGTCATGGGAATTTTGTTGGTCAGACCCCCTGGCCCCAAACATAAGAAGTTGGCCTTGTCAGCCCATTGAATATTAATAAGTAATAACCCTAAATCTTAAACTTTAAAAAAAAAAAAAAACTTTTTTTTATCTTGTTTGAATATGTTTTTAAAAAGAAGCTTTTTAAGTGTTCTTTTAAATGTCTAAGATTGGAGGCTTTCCAATCCACAAGTGTGGCCAAGTGTCACACATATGTTAAAAAAGAAAAAGTGATCTTTTAAAAAATTTAGAGAAACAAAGAACAAAATATGTAAAAGCATCTTTTATGGTGAATTTTAATTTAATATCAATGTAAGTCCTATATAATGACATATCAGTATTTATGGGATCATATCTCATTTTATATTATATTTGAAATAGCATTTTAAATGCTTTGTTTTAATTTAATATCAATTTGGATCCCACTTAATATTATTTATTTAGTTAAATTAATATGCATTAAATGAGTTGTATAAGTAATACAATATCAAATTAGTGATATCGATAATACTTTTAGATTTTCTTTCCATACATAACAAAATATCAATTTAATTTATTTGTATTTTTAAGGTGAATTGATACTCAAAAAATATATCATTGGAGATGCTTAAGTGTTTTTTGGATTGTCTAATAGTATATGAATTAGTTTTCGATCTAGACTGACAACATTGCTTGAGAGTATACAACCCAACTGGATCCAATTCATTTGGATAAAAAACCTACTCATACCCCCTATATATATTAGTGTATTTTGTAAAACTCATTATACATGTATCAGGCAGGAGTTGAATACACAATTTTGATTTGTATAGATTTCTATAGCCACTAACCAATTAATTCCTATAACCACACGGGTTAAGTCGGATAAGTTCAGCTGGAGTTCATGGAATCACAACGACGGCCAAAAGCTAATGGACCTTAAATAAAGGTGCGACAGCCGAGATTTGGAATTAATCTCCTGTCGCTATAAACTGACAAATTAGGGACTCGCAAGCAATAAAATTTAGGATGAAAGGGAAGTAGTGAGGATATCCAAGAGAGAGCCACAACAATTGTGAGCTTTACAAGTACTTGGAGAGAAGTGAGTAACTCGAGATATGAGTATTCGTACTCGGTTAACGGACTGAGAGTAAGGTATTAGTCTCTGCCAAGTTGGAATTATACTAAAGTAATCACCATAGATTTGGGTCTAATTGAGAGGACAGTTATGGTGGAGCAATAATAAACCATGGGAACGGAAGCGCACGAGGAGAATTTCAAGGAAGATTGCCTCCCGACGTTACTCTAAACGAAATAAGGGACTAGTAGATAAGTTCAGAGGATAACTTCGTGGAAATGTAGATTGAATTTCGATGACGAAATTCTAAATAAGAGGGTGGAGTGTGAGCCCCGTAATTCTAGCTAAGCAAATAACGCTAAAATTGAGTATTTTTGGGAGTACGGTTGGAATTGGATAAAGAGCACAACAACAAAATAAATAAATTTTTGGAACGCAAATACGAACACCTTCGTTAAAGGTTTGGCCCGAAACGGACCAAACCGCCAAAATTACAACAATGCCATTAATGAATGGCACATGCATAAAAGGGGGGCAAGGCCCCAATTCCATTCATTCTTCTTCTTCTTCCTCGAAGATAAGAGAGAAAGAGAGATGAGAGAATGAGAGTTGATGGTGGTGGTGGTTGTGGTAACACCAACTTCCGGGCACCATAACTTTTGATCTAGAGCTCCAATTGACGCACGGTTTGCGGCTACGCGAAGCTCTCGTCCTTCTCTTCGAATCTATCTAACATGCATCAAGTGAGTAAGCCATTCCACAACTCGTTTCTCCATTCCAAATTTCTGCTCGAATTCGGTTTAACCCATTTGCATGTTTCCGAGTTTTATGATCTAGGTGATGATCTAGCATGCTTTTGAGCGTGATAATCGAAGCCCATGAGCTTAGATATTCCTGGTGAGACGTTTCCAACCCTAGTCTTGAGTTTCATTAGGTTTTGTGATGATTGATTGTGTTGTATTGTGTGTTTGTTCATGTATTGTATTATAAATAGTTGTGGAGTTGGAGAATTGGAAGTTGGAATAGGTGGTTAAGGTCAAGAACGATGGCCCATTTGTGCTTGGATGCTCGATGGCGCGAAGAAAATCGCGTGTATGCATTGAGCTTGGCGTCCAGGTACGGATTTAGATTCAAGTCTACACTATTTAACCTAGTATGATTGCCTAGGTTAGTTGGACCTAGAAATATTGATATAGGAATGAATGAATTGAGAAATACGATAGAAGAATGTTGTTTGTATGTGCTATGTGGCTAGGTGCTTGACTGATGATGATTGTATGAGTAACAATGCATGATTATGATGATTGTGGTTGAGGCCTTGTGCCTATCATTGTTTTGACAACTTAAGGGTTATGCATGAGATGAGAATTGCTTGAGGAATGAGATGATTGAGCAAGAGGCTCGAGAGTAATGTTGATGAGAGGAATGAGATTTCGATGTGTTGGTGAATGGAATGTGAAATGGTTTTTGGAAAGAGGGATTTCAGAAGGGGAATGGTTTGACATAAATTGGTTTTCAAAAGGATAGGTTTTGGTTTGTGTGGCAAATGTGTTGTTGAGAAACTGATTTTAGAAATGAAGGTTTTAAGCTACAGTGAATCGATTCGGGTGGTCACCGAGCCGATTCGCTGGGCTATTTTAAAAGCGAAACACGAGTTTTTATGAATATCGAATCGACTCTCAAGGAGTGTGAGTCGATTCGTATTTGTCCAGAAATCAAAACTTGTAATCTTAAATCGATTCGTGATTAGTGGAATCGACTCGATCATCGTGGACTTTGGAAAAATGGTTTTCAACTCCAGTGGAGTCGAGTCGGCGTGGTGTCGAACCGATTCGTTTTTCCACAGTGAGCAAAGGATTTCAAAAGTGACCTCTTGAATCGGTTCGATGAAACCTCGAGTCGACTCGGTCTTCAAAACGTTTAGAAACTTGCCACTTCGAGTCGAGTCGGCTGATCGCTGAATCGATTCCTTAGCACTGAACTTTCAAAATTTACGTTTGAGGATCCCTCTGAATCGATCCTTCCTCTTTGGAATCGATTTCACTTGATTGTGAACTAGTTTTTTAAGAGTTTTACTGAGGATGTTCGATGATTACATCTCATGCATAGTACGCCCTCGTTTTATAAAATTATAACCGTGAGCCTAGGTGTCAGAGGGGTCAAGAGGACTAGATGCTCAGCCTACGGCAACAGCGGACCATCGGGAGTAGTAAGCGGGAGAGGGGGTCAAAGAGCTTGTCCATCTCGTTTACGATAAGAGGGAGAGGGGGTCAGAGAGCCTGTCCATCTCGCTTATCTTAGGTTTTAGTATGATGAAATATGAGAAACCCCCATTGATTATGATTATGAGATTGATGATGTGAAAGATCGTTTACGATCGGGGCCGGATGATTGGTCATCGGGGAAGTATGAACGATGGTTATCCGGTGCTAGTTCCGGATCGGTCGGGCTTGGCTATGATAACTGACCGGGTGAGCTCATCTTAGCCTATAGGAATAGACATTCATCATATGCATTTGCTTGACATTGTTTAGGTGTGTCTTCTTGCCTACTATTTGCTAATTGTTTTGTGTTGCTTGTTTGTAATGAATGTTTGTGTGTTTGATTGACTGCTTGATGTACTTTGGTGATTAGAAGTAGGGAGATAATGACTTAGGATACGAGAGGGATGGATGAATAACTGGTAGAGCTGTAGTGCTAGGCTTTTAGGTGTAACTACATTAACACAGCTAAAAGAGAGTGTATAGGATTGCCTTGTGTGATCCTGCTAGGATAAATACTGTAGGTTTGACGCTTTATCCGTACTGAGAATCCATGAGTTGGGGATTCTCATTCCGTATATTATCAAACTTTTCAGGTATAGGTTCAAGCTTGGAAAGTTGACGAAGTAATCTTGAAGAATTTGAAGGGTCTAATTTCTCCGAAGATCGAGTCTCCCGCTGTGAATTATGGAGAACTAGGAAATGCCTCGTGTTGTATAAGATAGAGTTATATAGTTAGTATCGAACCTAAGCTTCGCAGGTTTTGTTGTAAGATGTCGAACCAATTGTGTACTTATGTATATATATGTATTTTCGATGGATTGTGTAATTAGAATGGTTATGGCTATATTTTATACAATGTAAATACCTTTACAACTATATACGACTCGAAAATTATACGGTTTTCGGGTTTAGTACTTTTGAGTGGTCGTCTGTTGGTCGTAGCGCTTCAATATTAACCAATCATGTACGCATCGTGATTGGGTGGTATTGGGGTGTTACAGATTGTAAGCTTCTTTCTTCTCCCATAACCCGTGATAACCCAACGGCTTTCTCATTGTCGCTTTCATATTAACTAACGTTGTGCTCTCTTTCTCCTTCAATCGCCTTCAACACGCGAGGAAAAGAAAAGATTGACAGAGAGAACTCCATTGTTCCCTGTTCAATCAAATCTGATATACTTCCTAGTGGAGATCACATTAGTCCAAATACTATGATCTATTTCTCTCTATATTCAATGGGAAGGATGGAACAAATATGGGGGTAACGATCGCTTGGAATTTAAGCCAGAAAGGTGGATTCGAAAAAAGAAAGCCGCATTAATAACATACACATACCATCATATAAGTTTATAGGTGGTAACCCAGGTGCAGTTGAATTCATATGAAGTTATCATTTAGAACTGTTAGATTACATTTTAGTTAAACATATCCATTCATCTAAAGATAATTAGCATGTAACTTCACATGAAGGCAACTGCATTTGAGTATCCACCAAGTTTATAGCTTTCAATGCAGGGCCCAATAAGTTGTTTGGGTAAAAGCATTACCTTTATCCAGATGAAGATTGTTGCCATTGCTATGCTTTGGAACTTTCACTTCCAAGTGGTGGAAGGGCATTTAGTGTGTCCAAGAGTTTCTATTATAAGTCACATGAAACATGGCTTAATAGTTCATGTTACCAAAAGAAGCAATTGATGGAAGTATAGGACTTTTCATCATTGCTTTTCTTGGTTGCTTATTGTGGTAGTTTTTAGTTTGTGGCTTATAGTTCACACATGTAACTAATTAATTAAGTAGTACAACAAAAAAACAGTTGTCAATCGAATAATGCTACGCAACCAACGTTAGAAAATTAATATGGAGTCAATAAGTGTAATTAGGGAAATAGTAGGTGATAAAATAAAAAAAAAATTATATTGACTTTCTATTTTCTCCCTAATATTAACTACCAAAACTTTTTCTTATCAATATCAATATATCATCTAGCATCTATTATTATTATTAGATTAGATTATAGACTAGCTCCATAATATCAATTTTTTTATTAAAATTTTTTTACCAAATACATAAAGCTAATCATTGTGGTAACTGGTAGCTAGCAATAAGTAACAAAATAAATCGTGCTAACATTTTTTTTTTCTTTTTGAATACTAACACTACCCTGAACGGCTCGCTGAACCAATATAAGTAACAAAATAAATTGTGCTAACATTTAATTGCGGATTCTCTCTTTACTATTTAATCTTCATCCAGATATAAATTCACGGGATGGCAGCTATGAATTCAAAGTTGAATTTCAATAAAACACTTCAATTTAAATTAATCATTTCCATTTACTACAATAAATTTAGTTGTAAAATTATCTCAATTGATGGTTTTTTTCCCAACTTATTATCTTTGAAATTTTAGATATATATATGGCCAATACTCTAATGACGAAGTAAGCCTGCTTCTTAACATGATGAAAAAAAATGTAAGTCACTAGCTTGCCCCGTTGTTTTTGTGGGGCAGAAATGATTCATAATTTTAAGAGCAGTGACATTGTGGGTCCCATAGATTTGTGTCAAAGTGATGCTACTTCCGTGAAATGTTAATGTGGAAGAGATTAAGTTAATGATAATTAAGTTGGTGGGCTTTCTCGAATGTGGGCTATGAATATTTTTGCATGAAAGTATTAAATTAGATGTATGGGTTTGTTGGTCAATTTAAAGGGTCATTCAAATGAAGGGAAAATAAGATGGCCTTGGAACAATGTATGAATGGAACATTGTAATAAATTTTTTTGTTGATAATGTAAATAAAACGGTACAACCTCCAACTCCCAAAAAAAAATAATAATAAGGGCACAACCTCCTAGGCAGGTAAGTAAATATTTTTAAAATATATGAATAGTGTAAAAAAAATATGTGAATACTTTTTTTTTTTCAAAAGAAGCTAAATGATATTAAAAAATTTGAAGAGATTAATTTTGATGCAGTCACGGTGTAAAGAGTTTACACAGTCGATCTATGCATTTATTTGACTTTAAAAGTAGTGTGTTTGAAAATTAATTGCTTTTAATGATGTGGTAACATATGATTGGATGTATGTGTAAAACTCTTTTACACTGATGGTGTATGGAAATTAAATTCATATTTTGTATATTTTAAAATTTAAGGACTAAAGTGTTTAATTTTAAAACCTTAATGACCAAATCTTAAATTGTTCAAAAATTTACATGTATATAAAAGATGTATATATTAAAATTTTTATACCTTATCCCAAATGTAATTAGGTAATGGATAATCATATTCTGAATGCAATTAGAAAAAATAATAAAATTAGATTTTGAAATATTAATGGCTTAGAACAAGTAACTATTTCAGCTGACATAAATATATTGTGTCTCTTTTTTGTCGTATAATCGTTATGATTCCTGTAATAATTAACACTTGTTTTAAGGGAGTTATATATAGATTGAGATTTAATATTTCAATGGCAGTAGTATTGATGATGGAATTGTGGCTTCAATTTCTGTTATCATAAGTGTTTTGTATAAAAAGAAAAGAGTTTAATTTTGATACACTGATAGTGTAAAGAGTTTTACACAATCATCCAATTAGATTTATGTATTTATTTGACTTTAAAAGTAGTGGGCTTGAAAATTAATTGTTCTTGATGATGTGGTAACATCTGATTGGATGTATATGTAAAACTTTTTTACACTGACGGTGCATGAAAATTAAATTCAAAATGAAAAAGCAAAATCTCAGTTTCAATTTTTAATCTAATTTTTTGGAATCATATTATTATTTTTAAAATAATGCTACGAAACCAACGATAGGGGATCAATAGGAAACCAATGAGTGTAATTAGAAAAATAGTGGGTGGTAAAATGAGAAAGAAAAAAAAATGATATTAACTCCATATTGATTACCAATATTTTTTCTTAAATTATTTACTTATAGGTATCTTAACTTAGAGAATTTGTGCCTATAAATTTATAAGAAAAACCACCCATCCTCGCACATCAACCCAACATAGAAACAAGATCCTTATCCACCATGATGTACTCTCTAGAATGCTTTTCTTTATTTCTAGCCATCTTCTCATTCTTTTCCATCCACATTTGGAGGATCAACCGAAACTTGCCTATTCCAAATTTGCCCTTTCTTGGTATGATACCAGCCATTTTGTTTAATGTCTCCAATATTCATGAATACTTAACTACAGCTTTGAAACATTATGGAGGTACTTTTAAGGTTAGAGGGCCTTTGTTCACAAACCTCAACTTTTTCCTCACTAGTGATCCTATGAATGTGCACCACGTTACTAGTAAGAACTTTGTCAACTATGGCAAAGGTTCTGAGTTCCATGAGATTTTTGAAATTCTTGGGGATGGGATATTTAATTCTGATTCACACAAGTGGAAGTATCAGAGGAACTTATTGCAATCACTATTTAAGCAAAACATCTTTGAAAACTTTGTTAGAAAAGTCACTCATAAGAAACTACAAGGTTACCTACTTCCACTTTTGAATGAAGTTTCAGAATCAAGAACTACCGTGGACTTGCAAGACATCTTTCAAAGATTCACTTTTGATAGTATTTGCTCCATAGTGTTGGCATTTGATCCCAATTGCCTTCCCAACAAGCTCACTCAATTCCCTGAGGTTGCTATAGAAAAAGCTTTCAACAAAATGGAGGATACAATTTTCTATAGGCATCTTGTCCCAAGATGGTTCTGGAAATTGCAGAGATGGCTCCAAATTGGACATGAGAAGGACTCCATTACTTCCCTACAAATTGCCGATAAATTCTTGTATGATTGCATATCATCCAGTCTAGAAATGAAAAGTAGATTCAACAATACCAAAGATGATGAATCAAACTTCGACATGCTTAAAGCTCTTGTGGAGAAAAGTGGAATGGAACAAGTAGATCACAAGTTTCTAAGAGACACTGCAAATAATCTCTTGGCAGCTGGAAGGGACACAATTAGTTCAACTTTATGTTGGTTTTTCTGGCTTGTTTCAACTCACCCTAATGTTGAAACCAAGATCCTTGAAGAAATCAGATTAAAGTTTAAAACAAATGAAGAAAATTGGCTCATTTCAGGGGTGGAAGACCTTGACAAGCTAATTTACTTGCATGGAGCTATATGTGAAGCTCTGAGGCTTTTTCCTCCGGTGCCATTTG
>JASCZI010060787.1:28738-49073 GCA_036250425.1 Stylosanthes scabra | reverse complement strand
AAGATTCTAATACACATCAAATCATATGCCTATCTCTAGGTCACATAAAGAAACATGGAATGATTCTTGAATATGTTTGAATGCCTATTCTCTCAAACTCAACAATCCAAAACATGAAAGATCGATCATTCGTCAACAACCAAATCTTTAAACAATCATGACAAAGAATCAAATAAAAAGCAAACCAATCATCTATGTGATAAAAATTCTGATTCATATAATGACACATACATTCAAAACATCATCTCTAATGCAAAAAACAAATGTGAAAGATCATTCTTGAACTAGTTTATGCTATCAAGATCAATGCAAGACCAAATTTCATGTTACTTATTCAATCAAACATCAACAATGAAAATGCATAGACCATCAAATAATATGTTTAATCTCATAAACCGGTATAGAAACTAAACCAAAGTAAGAACCAATTATACTTGTCGGTTATCTTGATCCTTGAATTGATGAACAACAAGAATCCTTTGAATAATGGTAGAACTTGCAGATTTGAATATATTATTGGATTAATCCATTGGCTTGATAGAATAGAGCTCCTCCTCCTTAATCTTCAAGTGAGTTTAGCCACTCATGATGATGAATGACTTCAAGAAATGTATAAAGGTTGTTCTTGAATGCATGAACATTCAAAGAACTTCAAAGAAAGTATAGAAAAGATAGAATCTTGAGAGAAAAGAAGGTAGAAAACTGAATTGCTTCTTTACTAAATTGAAAAAGAAAGTTACAAGACTTGATGGAAAATTTCAAAGAAAACTAGAACTAAACTAGAGAGAAACTAAGAATGATTTCTCAAAAGTAAGTGATGTAAAAATGTCCTAATATGTGATAATGTATCTCTAATGTGAAGTTTTCCATCTATATATAGGTTTACAAAAGGGATAAATGAAATACAAATGCATTGGAAATGAAATTCCAATTCTGCCCAAAACAGAGTGCTCCCACGCCTAGACTTTGGCTTCCACGCCTAGGCGTGGGCCTCTGCTCAAACTTTGGCTCTGAATGCTTGTAAATAGAACCTCCCACACCTAGACTTTGGCTCTGGCGCCTAGGCGTCGGTCTTGGATGATCAAAGGATGCCTAGGCGTTGGTGTAACGCATAGACTTGAGCTTGGGATGTGCTTGGCCACGCCTAGGCGTTGGCTTTGAGTGATCCTGGAGGCTTTGTTCTTGCTTGGCCACGCCTAGACTTTGGCTTCCATGCCTAGGCGTGGGTTGTTTGGCCTCAGCTCTAACTTTGGATGCCTAGGCATTGAGTTCCACGCCTAGGCGTGGGGCTCTGGTCAGAAATGCTCCAAAATTCCGTTTCTTGCTCCTCAAGCTTCCCTTATCCATTTTTCCAGTAATTTAACAATAAAATACTCAAAGTACCAATGTTTTCTCATAATTAAACATGTACTAACATATTATCATATTTTTGCCAATTTTCTTACGATTCTAAGTTAATTAGATGAAGAATACAATATGAATTAGGAGAATATATCTACAATGATGCTCATGCATCAGGCACCCTTTCTGAGGACTTCGACTACCCGGTAGGGGCCTTCCCAACTTGCTCCTAGCTTTCCTTCGGCTGCATTTTTTCCTCCAATGTCTGCTCGCCGCAGCACTAAATCACCTTTTTCTAGGTCTCTTTTCTTGATCCTCTTGTTGTATTTGGCGGTTAGAAGCTTCTTTATTTCCTGCTGCTTGATCCTAGCTTCTTCTCTGATCTTGGAGACTAGATCTGCGTCCATCTCTCTATCGCTTTTGTTACCTTCCGGGTGATAGGCAGATGCCGGGTGATTTCTTCTGCGATTTCTAGTGGAATCATAGCTTCCGTTCCATAGGTGAGCTGGAAGGGCATTGATCCGGTTAATGATTGCTCTGAATTTCTATAAGCCCATAGGACGCTTCAGAGTTCTTCTGCCTAGCATCCTTTCTTTTCATCAAGTCTTTTCTTTAACCCGTTTAGGATGAATTTGTTCATGTCTTCAACTTGGCCATTGGCTTGTGGGTGCTCTACGGATGAGAACTATTGGTGGATTCGAAATCCTTCTAGGAATTCTTTGAACTTCTTGTCCGTGAACTGGGTCCCATTGTCGGATGTTATAATCCTTGGGATTCCTGACCTGGTGATGATGTTATTCCACACGATTTTTCTGCACTGGCTCGTTGTGATTGATGCTAGGGCTTCAGTTTCCACACACTTTGTGAAGTAGTTGATTGCTACAATTAGGTACTTTACTTGGCCTGGTGCTTTCGTGGCGGGCACTTTTTGCAGCTTCGAGTGTTCATGGCATCTTTGGCACCTTTCGACGTATCTTTTGGTGTCCACTTTTATGGTGGGCCAATATAAGCCTGCTAGAAATATCTTTCGCATGATTGCTTTGGTTCCTTGGTGCTGTCGGCAGGCTCCTTCGTGCACTTCCAAGAGAATGGTTGGAATTCTCTCCTCTTCCACGCACTTAAGGAGTGGGGTTGTGATCCTCTTTTGTATAGGTCACCGCCTACCATTGTGTAGTTTATTGCTTCTCTCTTTAGTTTGTTTGCCTTGCCTTTGTCTTCAGGGAGGGTTCTTTCCGTGAGGAACTTAACAATGGGGTTTCTCCAACTCTCTTCTTTTGATACGGATAGTACGGCTTGCACTTCATCTGTGGATGGCGTTTCTTTTGTCTCTTGAATGAGAGTGCGATTTCCTCCGCTCAACTTGGTGCTTGCTAATTTGGATAAACTATCCGTCTGGTCGTTTTTCTCCCGAAGGATGTGCTTCATTTGTACCTTCTGAAAAAGGTTAAACAACCCCTTTTTTTTTCTAGGTATTTTGTCATTTAAGGGTCTTTGACTTGATAACTCCCATTGACTTGGGAGGTGATAATCTGGGAATCGGATCTGATTTCCAACTCTGTGATTCCAATTTCTTGCGCTAACTTTAACGCTGCTATGAGTGCCTCATATTCTGCTTGGTTGTTGCTCATAAGTGATGTGGTATTCTGATAGTTCGACAGACCAGGCTAACATTCTTTCGACTAAGTCTGGCTTTTGAAGGATTTGTTTTAGCGGCTGGTCTATTCTTACCACTATCGGGTGGGCCTGAAAGTATTGCCGAAGCCTTCTGGCAGCCACGGTAAGGGCGAAGGCTAGTTTTTCCAATTTCTGGTACTTCAGCTCCGCTCCTTGGAGGGTTTTACTTACAAAGTAAACAGGTTCTTGCAGCTTCCCTTTTTTCTCACTAACGTTCCAGCCACTGCCTCCTCAGTGGTGGCTAAGTAGATTACTAGAGGCTTTCCTTGTTCCAATTTGACTAGGATTGATGGTGCTGCTAAGTAATTTTTAAAGTTTTGGAAAGCCTTTTAGCATTCGTCCGTCCGCTTGAACTCTGCCTCTTTCTTCATAAGCTTGAATAGCGGTGCTACCTTTATTGCGGAGGCTGCTAGGAAAGTTGAGAGCGCTGCGAGTCTTCCAGTTAGGCTTTGTACTTCTTTTAATGACTCTGGTTGCTTCATTGAGATGATAGCTTGACACTTTTCCGGGTTCGCCTCGATTCCTCGACTAGTTAATATGAAGCCGAGGAATTTTCCAGCCTCAACTGCAAAAGCGCATTTTGATGGATTGAGCCGTATCTGGTGTTCTCGGAGTTTGCTGAAGACTTTCTCCAGGTTTGGGATGAGGTCTTCTTCGGCCTTTGTTTTGATCAGCATGTCATCCACATAAATTTCTAGTATGCCGCCTATTAGGTCTTTGAATATCTTGTCCATGAGCTTTTGGTAGGTGGAACCTGCGTTCTTCAACCCGAACGGCATTACTTTGTAGTAAAAGTTCCCAATAGGGGTGATGAAAGCTGTATTTTCTACATTTTCGGGATACATTGGGATCTAGTTGTACCCGGAGTAAGCATCCATGAAGGATAAGAACTTGTAGCCCGAGGTTCTGTCTACGAGGCCATCGATACTTGGCAATTGGTAGGGATCTTTTGGACATGCTTTGTTCAGGCTGATGTAGTCTACGTACATTCTCCACTTTTCGTTTCTCTTGGGGACCATTACCACGTTGCTAAGCCAGGTGGGATATTTTACTTCTCCGATGAATCCTTCTTCTTGTAGATTCTGCACTTGCTTTTTTACTTTAGATACTATTTCCGAGCTCATGCGCCGCAATTTCTGTGCTACCAGCTTGCTTCCGGGTGAGATGGACAACTTATGGTTGGAAAAATTCAGATCGCTCCCTGGCATATCAGTTGCTGTCCAAGCGAATAAGTCTATATTCCTTCTCAAGAAATAGGTTAGCTTCGTTTTTACTTCATCTGGCAGGTTTTTTGCTATCATTGTAACTTGCTCCGCTCCTGGTCCAATCTGGACTTTGTCCAACTCTCCTTCTAGTAGAGGTTTTCCGGAACCTTTCTTCCAGGTGGTTCTAGGTCTACGAGATGGACTTTGGCTGCCATATCTGGTTTTGTGGATCTTGGTAGTCGCTCTTTGGAATCATGCAATGTGGCGCCATGGCACCTCTCTGCTTCCGATATATCCCCTCTGAATACTCCGACTTCACCACTGTCGGTGATGAACTTCATGGTGAGAATGGACGTGGCAATGATGGCCCCAACTTTGTTCAAGGTGGGTCTTCCTAGTATTGCGTTGTACGCAGAGTTGTGAACTATTGCGTTGTACGCAGAGTTGTGGTTCACCACTAGCCATCGAACCTTCACATTTCTTGTACCTGGGGGGTTTCCAATGGTGACCCATAGGGTGACAAAGCCATCTGGTGTTACCCTTTCTCCTGGAAATCCGACTAAGTCATCGGAGTGAGCTTCCAGATCTTTCTCAGTGAGTGACGACGCTCTCAAGGCCGGTTCAGAATACCTTAATTTCAAAAGAGGAATTCGTTGCAGATAGTTCCGAACCAACTATGAGAGTTTCGTTCATATTTAGAAAAAGTGTCACAAAGCTTGCAACCAGTTTAAAAATACCGAGTATTAAACTCGGGTCGTTCTCCCTAGGAATTAAAAATTGGTGCTCGCATTTGGTTGTGAAAATATTGAGGTTGCAATGGTGAGAATGGTGAACAAGAACAAAATAAGAGATGACTTATATTGCAAGTAATAAGGGTGTTTGGTCTTGAGTTGAAGTATAATGTGTCCCTATGATCACCACTAATCCCAATTATGAATGGTTGTCATGTAAGGCGCAAAGCTCATTCTGTCAAATGGTCGAATGGGTGGAATTAAACTTGTTACGAATGTCTTAGGCAACTCACTAGGGCGAAGGTCCTTGGTCCTTGGAACTTAAATAATCCATCAAGTTCACCTCATTAAGTACTCAATCATCATTAGCAAAAGCCTAGCGTTAACAGAACAGTTTTAACCCAGACCTTAACCCATTCTTGTCTTTAGGGATTAGTGGCTAAGATCATCTACACTTCAACCCATGACCAAAACACAAGAACTCTACTCCATAGTTATAATAAACAAAACATCAAATACTTGGTCGGCATAGTAAATCAACATGGTAAATAGCAAGAGAAATGGACAATCTAAAATAACCAATAGTCTAGATCAATAATATAAACATCAAACAAGCATAATGAAACCATAGATCATCAATAGAACATGCATCAAAATAATTTCCAACAAGAAGAAAATAAAAATATGAACAAGAAAGCTAGAAATGAGAAATAGAGATAATAGATTGAAGAAACAAGTATACGTTGCATTAAACTAACAAGAGTATCAATAATCCAACATCAAAACCCTGAAATTAAGTAAATGATATGTCTAGTATGGCTGGAAATGAAAGGGGAAAAATAAGAACCCTAAAAAAAAAAAAGAGAGATTCTAGAAAAAATTAAACTAAGAGAGAAAATGAGAGAATATAAATTCCCCAAAAACTCTACCACTATGTATATCATCCATGTTGTATGAGTGATTATTAAGATCTTGGTTTATTGGGTCTATATAACACAAAAACATACATGAATTTATGAATTATTATATTAATGTCAGCTATTAAATTAATTACAAAACATTTATATTTTATATTTTAATTACTCGAAACAAGCATGCACGTAGACTTGTCTTAGGGTTGCCGAGTCTCTGGATGATTTAGTTGAATAAACCTTATCTTGTTAAGAAAAAGAAAAACTATTATTCAAAAATTAAGGTTGTTTCATTTGGAAACATTTTAGGTATTACATGCTTTACGATAATTTAATGATTTTAATTGTTAATTTTAATATGTATATATTTTAAAATAATTTTATAATTGAAATTAACTAATAGTTAAGATCATTAAATTATTATAAATTATGAAGCACTCGAAATGCTTCCTATAAAATAATACATATTTATAATTAGTACTGATGGTCAAGAAATAGCTATTTCCTTAGAGGAGGAAAAAATAATACAAAGGGGTCATCTTCGCTGGCTGTACTTTCAAGGTTTGTTTTATATATCTTTGTAATATGTGGTGGCCTCGATCAACCTTTCTTATTCAGTTGGTTCTAGTTTAAGATAAGTCTTTCAAAAAATTATGTATTTCGGTTTAAGGGTTTTTTATTATTTGTTCAAAATAAAATGAAATTTCGTTTTGCATATAGCACTTATAATTGACACTTTATTTATAATTTTCAAATTTTTTTATTCCTCTAATCTTCGTCTTCTCTTAGGCCACTTTCTTAATAACCTCTTCATCTTCAATTGTTTAACTAGATCGAAAAGGTCTAAAATAATCAAATATTTCCAAACTTAAAATTATATCCCTAGCTCTTCGCAAATAAAAATCAAATTTGTCCAACAAAAATATTATGTGAATATAAAAAAATTAAACATAATGTATTTGTATATGAATACATTTATTCTTTAAGTTAATATGTATTTATTTTGTATTTCAATAACTAATTTTCAATGTATACCTAATATAAAAATATAATTATCTTTTAGAAAATCGGGTTAATCAAATTAGTCTCTGAAAAATTTTATTAATCAAATTAGTCTTCTAAAAATTATAAATTAGTTAAATTTGTATCCTCATAACTGTCACTCCATTAACAGTTTTCTTCAACGGTTAATAATGTAAAATAATATTACTTGACATCATACAGAAAACTTAATAGTCACCAAAAAAAAAAAAAAAATACAGAAAACTTAACATGTACAATTGAATGGTGACCAGATATATTTACGAAAATTTATCAATTTGGTCTCAAAGCACAATTACATATAAACCCTTTCTCGAATTGAAAGAAAATGACCAACAATTAATAGATTTTTATAAATATATCTAGTTAGTATCCAATTGGATATGTGAAGTGTTATATATGTTGTTACTTGATAGTTAATGTTCTACCCCATCAATTGTTAATAAAATTTGATAATGGAGTAATGGGAGAAAAAATTTGATTAATTTATAAGACTAATTTAATTGAAAAAATATTTTAAAAATAAATTTAAAGAACAACTACCCTAAACCCTAAACCATCACGGAAACCAGAAAACTAATATTTTGAAATAATCAAACCAATTTATGTATAACAATCAAATGTTTTCCCACATATACTAGCTATTTTTCAATTTATTTCTTATTCAGCACTAGAGAGAGAGAGCAGAGACAGAGAACGGACACCGTCGCTCCCCCCACGGAGCTGCGCCGACGCCGTTCTTCGTGGTCGAGCTTGTCACCACGGACCTGGATCCACCACAGGGAGAGAGAGAGGACAGAGAAAGACACGAAGGCTCCCTGACAGAGCCGCACCACCACCATCGCCGTTCAGCCCACACTCCGCTCGTCGTCGTCATCGGAGGCTGATCTTCTACATTCGTAGCCTCGTTAATACTTAGAAGCTTCCCTTCAAGACCGGATCTGTAAGCCGCTGATCTCCTCCACCATCGTTGAGCTCGCCGGAACTGTCAGCTCGCATTCACCGTTCAGGAAGCACTACCATCAACGAAGTCATTTGGACACGATCTTCATGATCCCAAGCCTCGTCAGTAGTAAGAAGCACACCTTCAAGACCAGATCTTTCTTGCCTACCGGTGTTCCTTTCAAACATTCTTTTCCTTATATATCTTCTTCTTTTGGCTTCAAGAGTCTGAAATCAAGCTCTTTATTTGGAGAATCACTAAGAGTGTCATCCAAATCTACACACAAGGTTTCAAAGGCAAAGGGTGTTTCACACATAACAAGATGTGAAATTGGTGACAGTCTGGTTAGTTTCTTGCGCAAAGATTAGTTTCTCAACGGCAATCGATCAATTAATTCGGTCCTTGAAACCCATACTCTTCTACCTTCTGGCATTTGGGAATTCGGATTCCTCGATAGAATTTCATCAAGTTGAGTTTGGTTTGTTGCTGACATACTCTGTTTTGATTTTTGCTAATTTGGAATTAGATTCATGGATTAATTATATGCTACTGCTGAGTGCTTGACTTAGTTTTTTTGGAAATTTGGCTTGTGGTACATATAAAAATTGCATGATAGGGCTGATTGTTGGATAGTGCTGAGAATTGGGTGTGGTTTGTTGACCTTTGGCATTGACATTATTCTACCTGTGTTGGGTTGAATTCATTGGTGATAATGAACACTGAGCATGGTATTAATCTGGCTGAGAACAATTTAGGAGGAAAACCCATTCATGATTCGAGTAATGCTGGGAATGATATGGGGAATTCTGGACCTCAAATTGGTAAAGGCGATGCTAAAGTTTCTTTCTGAGATAAGTTGATTGGTGATTATACCATCAAAACATTAGCATTTGCAGATACTCTATTTGGAGCAAAAGTTGCAAAAATTGACTCCAATATAGAGGATGATATTCCAGCAGTGTCTTTCACTGAGGAAGCACGAGATGCATTTAATGAACCTTATAAAGAAGTTGTTATCATCAAGGTGTTGGGTAAACATGTCAGTTGCACAACAATGATTCATAGGCTTCGTGGAATTTGGCGTATTAAGGGAGGTTTTCATATCATGGATGCGGGATATGGCTATTTTCTAGTTAAATTCGAGCAACCTGAGGATAAGGAAAAGGTGCTTACTGGAGGACCTTGGACCTTTGCTGGTCATTATTTGGCGATTAAACCATGGAGCTCTTCCTTTATGTCTTGTGAAAAGTCGTTCGGCAAAACTCTTGTCTGGTTCAGGATCTCAGGTTTGAGCATATGGTGCTATCGTGAAAATGCAATGATGTGTATTGCTGAAGCCATTGGAAAGCCTATCAAAATTGACTTAGCCACCAAATCAGCAGATAAGGGAAGGTATGCAAGGGCGTGCATCGAGATTAATCTAAATCAACAGATTAAGAAGAAGATCAGAATTGAGGGACATGTCTTTGATATAGAGTATGAGAATCTGCATTTCATTTGTGAGAATTATTGCAACTGTTTTGGTCATGAAACATCCAAGTGTTGTCAACAAGCTCAGTCAACAGAACATTTGGTGCGACACCCTGACATTGTGCTACCTACAGTGGAAGTTGAACCTAACGTCACTAAAGCAAACAACAACGTCACTAACACTGAGAATCAACATGTCGGACAAGAAGAAAGGAACAATGATATACCGGAATCATCAGTTACGAAAGAAGAAGATTGGATAGATGTTGTTAAAAAAAAAGGAAAAAAGTCTGAAAGTTCTACCGTTTTGGGTGGAGATAAGGGAGTGACTTCCAACAAATCCCTGGGCAAATGTACCAACTTTGGTGGTAACAAGGCCACTAAAAAATTATCAATCTCTGCTAACAAGAAGACAACCAGCATCAAAACAGCGCATGGCAGCTCCCTTCTAACACCTGTTAGTTTAAATGCACACAAGCGCAGAAGACCACCTTCACTGCAAAACTCACCGGTTGAAGTAGTTCAGGCATGTCCGGGTATGGGTGATGGTGGAGTTGGATCTTCTTTACATGTTCCACCAGCTATGGAAGGCAAAAGCGCTTTGGTTAACTCCTTGGGATTGAAACATGAGGCGTCTTCGTTGTTCGGTGAAAAGGTAAAAAGGGATGATAAGCAGGTGGTGTCAACCACGTGCTAGAAATCATGAGGTTAGCAGTTCTTCATTCCGTTCATCTTCTCTGTTTTATGGATATGTTAGAATTCAACATTGTGTCGTGGAATATCAGGGGTGCATCAAATAAAATGGCCCGGGTTCATTGTAAGAAACTAATTAGAAAATTCCATCATGCTGTGTTTATATTCATTAAAACTCATGTTCTATTCAAACCTCTGAAGCTTTTCTGGGATCGATTGGGGTACAAAGCTATTGGTGTAGCTGAAGCGAAGGGACATAAGGGAGGGATTTGGGTATTAACATCCGGAGATTACTCAATTAACTGTGGTTTTGTGGATATCTCAGATCAATGTGTTACTCTTGATCTTAGCTGGAATAATAAGAATTGGTAGTTCAGTGCTGTTTATGGTAGTTCGCAACCTCATACTCGACTTCATCTTTGGGAAAAGCTGATTCTCATTGCTCATCTTGCGTCTGCTTCTAATGCTGCATGGTTAACAGCTGGAGATTTTAATGAGGTTATTTCTCCTAACGAGGTCAGAGATGTTTTTTTCCCATCTTCTAGGGCTGAAAAATTTGCAAATTGTCTGGATCAGTGTGAGCTTATTGATATGGGTTCCAATAGAAGGAAATTCACATGGTTTTGGAAAATCCAAGGGAATAAACATATGGCTAAAAGGTTGGGTCGTTGCCTCATTAACAATGTTTGGCATTGTATGTTCCCTGAAGCTTATGTGGAGATCCTTAATAGACTTCATTTTGATCATTGTCCTTTGCTGATTAGATGTTGTGGTAATAATCAATACAAAAGGGATCGCCCATTCCATTTCCAAGCTGCTTGGGCAACGCATCTTGATTATTTAAAAGTAGTTCAGAAATGTTGGACAAAAGGGATTCCGGATATCATGGAGAGCATTAGACATGTGCAGCTTGGGTCAAAAGAATTTAACTCCAAAGTCTTTGGAAATATTTTCATTCGAAAAAGGAAGCTTGAAGGAAAAATCCATCATACCCAGCTATTGATGGAAAAATTAGATGATGATGATTTGCGAAGATCACTCAGGAACTTCAAGATGAATTCAATAAGGTCCTTTTACAGGAAGAACTCTTGTGGCACCAAAAATTGAGAGAGAATTGGGTAAGGTTTGGTGATCGCAACACTTCTTTATTAGAAGAAAGCATAACAAGGTGCATGGGTTGTTCCTCAACGATGGAAGTTGGAGTACTGATCCAGATCTAATCAAGAATGAAGCCCGTCCTTTCTTTTACGATCTCTTCTGTGGTACTGAGAACATCAACTTGAACTGTCTTGATGGTATAAATTGTCCTACTTTGAGTGATGATGTTCGTCGGTGTTTAACCCGTGGTGTGACCTTTGGAGAAGTTGAAGCTACGGTTCGAAGCATGAATTCTTTCAAGGCACCGGGTGCAGATGGTTTGCCGGCTTTCTTTTACAAGGAATACTGGCATATTGTGGGTTTTGATATATGGCAGACTATTAAGAGGATTTTTGACGGTGACGATATTAATCCATTAATGTTGGAAACCCTTGTTGTGCTAATTTCGAAGGTAGAATCCCCAACTCATTTAAAGGACTTTAGGCCGATTAGCCTTTGCAATGTGGTTTATAAGATTATTACTAAGATCTTAGTTAATCGCTTGCGTCCTTTCCTTGATGAGATTATTGGTCCATTGCAAGGAGGTTTCATTCCAGGAAGGGGAGCTCCTGATAACATCATAGTTGCCCAAGAGATTCTCCACTTCATGAAACGAACCAAGTCTAAGAAGGGTGTAATTGGATTCAAGATTGATCTTGTGAAGGCTTATGACAGGGTGGATTGGGGCTTCTTACAACAGACACTTAACTTGTTTGGCTTCCCTCAGTTAACTACTAAGATCATCATGACCTGCATCAGATCGTCCTCATTCTCTATCTTATGGAATGGAGAAAAATTGGATAGTTTTATCCCAAAAAGAGGTATCCGCCAGGGAGACCCCCTATCCCTATCCCCTTATTTATTTGCTATGTGTATGGAAAGACTGGCTTGTCTTATTAATGCTCAGGTTGAGAGCGGTGGCTGGGAACCAGTTGTGGTCTCTCGTGGTGGCCCAAGAATATCCCACTTGATGTTTGCAGATGATCTTCTACTGTTCTGCAAAGCTAGGAAAAGGCAAATCTCCTTAGTTATGAATGTGCTAAATACTTTCTACCTTGCCTCTGGTATGAAAGTTAATTTATCAAAATCAAAGGCTCTTTGTTCTCTTAATGTCACGAGGAAAAGAAAGGACATTTTTACTGGAATCTCCTCCATTAAATTCACACAGGACTTGGGGAAATATCTTGGTGTCAATCTTAGCCATTCAAGAGTTTCAAGGACTCATTTTTTGTAGGTGGTGAATAAAATCCATAACAGGTTATCTGGTTGGAAAGGGAGATTACTGAATAAAGCGGGGCGTTTGTGTCTCGTTAAGTCTGTCGCTTCATCTCTTCCTATTTATCAGATGCAAGTTTCTCTTTTCTCATCTCAGACTTGCAAGCAAATTGACTCCGTCATGCGTCGCTTCTTTTGGAAAGGTGCAACTAAGGGACGTTACATGAGCCTCGTGAACTGGAGAAAGACTGCAATTCCAAGCAAGTTTGGTGGTCTAGGTATTAGAGACTCGAGGTCTGTCAACATCTCTCTCTTGGGAAAGCTAGCTTGGCAACTAATACAGCAGGAAGGAAAACTTTGGGTTAAGCTATTATCAGATAAATATAATTTTGATAAAAGGGAGTGTCATTCAATTTACGCTAGGCAGGGATCTCACGTGTGGAAGAGCATCGTCTCCGTTATACATGAATTGAAAGATGGTTCTACTTGGCATATTGGTGACCCTTCACAGTCATTCTGATTTGACTATTGGCTTCCCTCTGGTTGTCTTGGAGAACAGGTACCTTACGTTCATATTTCTTACACAAACCTTACCAGTGGAGATGTTTGGAGCGGAGTAGGTTGGAATTTTCATATACTTAGCACTCCTATTTCAGATGATTTAAAGATCTTCATCAATAATTTTCATCCACGCTCAAGTAAGTGGAATGATCCATCTTGGGTTTAGTCCCCTTCCGCTTCTGAAGTGTATTCAGCTAGAGAGGGATACATGTGGCTGGCTAGAAGGAATTTCATGTGGGATGATTCAGCTAACTGGCTCTGGATTTGGAGACTAAGAGTGCCAGAGAAAATCAAATGTCTCATGTGGCTTTGCTTGCATGATGCTATTCCTACTAAGGTTTTCCGATCCAATAGAGGTATGACTCTATCTGAGCTTTGTCCTAGATGTAATTTGTATCCGGAGTCTATTGTTCATTGTCTAAGAGATTGTGCCCTAGCTCGGCCTATTTGGAATCACTTGAATATGTCTGAATAGGATATGTTTAATTCAACGGATGTGGAAAGATGGTTTAAGAGTGGTATTCGAAAGGATGAATTTACCTTCTGTTCTACCATCTGGTGGATATGGCATGACAGAAATAATTCAATCTTCAACTCGGAAGAATTGCGGTCACCTTTAAAGGTAAAATCCTTAAACCTATCTCTAGCAAAAGAGCTCAAATTATGTTATCATCTTCAACCTGTATCTATCCCTTTGTCTATCCTTGTTCATTGGACTCCTCCGCATGGTAATACAGTTAAAGTTAACTGTGATGCCAGTGTGTCTCATGATCAACTAATGACTGGGTTTGGTTGTGTTATTAGAGACTCAGATAGAAAGTGGGTTAAAAGTTGTCTTGGAATTTTACCTCCAGGTTCTGTTTTAAGGGGAGAGCTATTTGCTATTTGGAGAGGCTTAACTTTAGCTTGGGAGTATGGATTCAGGGATATCTCTTGTGAGACAGACAGTTTAGATGCCTTCCTAGCTACTCAATCGCTTGGGTATTCAGAAATTGCAGCAGATAAAGACTTAATTATTAGAATACATCAAGTCCTTCAATGGAACTGGAATGCTGAAGTAGTGCTTATCCAACGAACCGCCAACAATGTTGCTAATTTTCTAGCAAAGAAAGCTTTAAATAAAAAAGTGGAGTATCTTGAGCTATTAAAGCCCATGTATGATATGCACAACCTGTTGTGTGATGTCCCCAGCATTTCGACTGCGATTTGCTAGTTTTTCTTAATTGTACTTAGTCATAAAAAAAATTGTTTTCCCACATATTTAATTAAACATTGTTGCGAAACTAGAGTTTGCAATATTCAAACTCTTGCCGTAAAAATGATGAAACATTACCGTTACAAGTTCAAATTTTTGTTTAGTATAAAAATTTATTAAAATACTTTTAAACTATAAAATAGTCCTAATTTAAAATAAAATAAAATTATAGAAAAGCTAATGACAAAGCTACAAATGTGGCCACCCCTTTAAATGTTTTTTTTTTTCTTTTTCGGTTTGGAGATTAATTAAGAAAGGCTGGTTAAGACAAATTGACTATAAATGAAGACGACTTGACTGAACATGACATGCAACAACTTGCTCCTTTTGTTCTTTCTAATAATACTTTATATGGCTGTAAGTTATCCATATCCATGGATATAAGTTGCATAATCCATTGAGAAATTTTTTTAATGATGTGAATCATTTGATTCTTGAGTATAAGGTGACAAATTTGTAAAATTTATTTCATTGGAGGAAATATGGCGCCAAGGAAAGCACCAATGGAAGGAAAAAAAATTAAACTAAACTAGGAAGGAATATAATGGATGAAAATTAGAGGAAAAGTAAAGAAGAATATGGGAGATTTCAATTAGGACAAAAAAGAAAAAGACAATAATTTATTATTTTCATGCATGTTAATTACATTTATGAGGAATGCTACATAATCATCATTTTTAATTAATTCTAGTCATTATTTATCCATCAATATTAATAAGTGTTGATTAAAGCATGTTGTTAAACTACAAATCAAGGTGTAGAGAGTTGATGACTAAAAATAATAGCTAAGATAAATTAAAATTGATAGTCACTTAGCATTTATCAAAACGTTAAATGATAAACCCCATTTCGATGGATTATTTCATATCATAAATTGACTAATTATCGATCTCTTGCCACTTAAATGCTAGCAAAATAGGCATGTTTGCGTTTAATCGTTCCTTAGGGCTGTAAATGTAATTATCTGCTATTTTGGCCAAATTTTACTGTGTTTTAAACCGTTTCCCATTCCGCACGATGCGTTGATGTGTGCGTTCAAATGTTTCAGGCTTTAATAGGCAAAGTTCGGAGCGGAAGTGGCTAAAAAGAACGAGAGGAACGAGAAGATCGCAAACAAAACCTAGAAGGTTATTTCTGGAACCTGTGCGTACGCATCCAAGAGCCAGTGCGTACGCACTTATAGCCTTGGGCGGCACGCCCAGAATTGAAATCGGAGCTAATGTGTACGCACCAGAAGGTCTGCGTATGCACCAGTGCAGCCCAGCATCTATAAATAAGAAAGCCTTTACCATTCCAAGGGGAGCCCAAAACACCATTTCTCTAGTTTAGTTTAGTTTAGTTTAGGGTTCCATTAGTTTTTATCCATTTCACTAGCCAAATATTTTACTATTTTTATTATCTGTTTTATATATTGTTACTCTGCTGATTTTAATTCCGAATTATTAAATTTTACTGCCGTTACTCTGTCTGTTTATTTTCCATTATTTTGTCATTATGTCTTGCTGTTATGCTGCTTGTTTAATTTCCGCAACTATGATTTCCGTCCATAGCGAGTAGTGACCATAGTGACTCGGCTATGGGTTGAGATGTGCGGATGACCTTAGCTGTCGATCCCTAAGGGCAACGGATGGAAGGAACGGAGTTAATTTTGATGCCGTTAATGCTACGCCCCTGCCAACAGCATGGGGACCTTAATGATACCAGACTCAATTCGGTGCAAGTTGCACTACTGGTGAGTTCTTCCTGGTGACGTGGGATTTACTCGAGTTCTGTTGTAAGACCTAGGTCCCTCGCTGTTGTGTATGCCTAGGACATTCGGATAAGGGTTAACTCCGCCACCCTGTGGTGGTTAGTTTCCTTTAAGTGACAGTCCATCTAATCTGGGATTGGTAGTGATCATAGGGACGCACAGTATTTCAACCCATGGCCGGGAACTCTTTAATTCACTACTGTTTTTAATCTGTTTTATTGCGCTCTGCTCTCAAACTAACAACTGCAACCAACCCCAATATTTTCTCAATCGAAAACAAACCTTTGTTTTTGCTTCCTAGGGAGAAGGACCTGAGTCCAGTACTTGGTATTTTCAAACTTGGTTACACCTCTGTGACACATTTTAAAACCAAATCTGATCGCGACCTTGACAAGGCCACGGTCACTAAAATCCCATAACCCAACCTTAACCCAGCCATAGGACTGCTCTATTTCGTTCTAAGCCTTTCATCACCTTTGCTTATTTCCACCTCCCTTAGCTTTTTGTGAATTTTTTCCTACTTCCTTCCCTTTCTACCACTCCATTTGCCTTTCAAAGGGGAGGAAGAAACTATTTTTCTCTTTAGTAGGTTTTATACTTAGAATTATTTGATAACTTGATATATTATTCCCTAAAATTGATTGATATATATTATAAATTGGAAAAATGAAAATTTTGCTTATATTAAAATCCAAATTCAAATGAAAATTAAATAAACAAAAATAAATGTTTATATGTATATTTTCTGTTAACTCGGCCCGTTACTTTAGTCATCCCATAATAATGAAACGTTGCATAAAATAGACCGGATTGCTGAACTTGGTTTAGTTAACTTTGGCCTTGATATGATATTTTTATTGGGTTATTTTTTAAAAATCAACTTATTGATTCTAATATAGTACGATTGATATTAATTTTAAAAATTATATAGAATAAATTTATAAAACTTAATAGATATTATAAAAAATTTATATTGAAATAAATTGCTTCAATAATGAAAAATATATTATATAACATAAAAAAAAATTAATTGACTTATACAATTTTAACATTTAATCCCTAATTTGACTAAGAAAAATTGTTTTAAAGAAAAATATGATTTTGTGTAAGATAGGATATATCCAAAATATGGTCAGCATTAGAACAAAAAATAATAATTTTGCTAGGTGTACACATAAACACATGAAACACATAAACCTTTCTCACTCTCACCCCAGGCGCGTGAAACTCACTCAAAAAACCCTCACCTTCAGTCACGCGCATCTCACACGAGCCAAAACCCCACAGCTTCCTTCCCCACCCACATTTTTCCTAACCGTTCGTTTCAAAAAAACGAAACCCTACAAACACGAAAGCACTCACCCACAACCCACACCTCTCACGAACAGAAATCTCCTCCATTCCCCAACTTCTTCCTTATTCGAAACTCCATAAATGAGCAGAAGTTGAAGGCATAGCACCACGAATACGAATCGAGGAGCACTAATCTTCAATTCCCACTTGAGCAGAATTTGTTCGAGAAGTATCTCGCTTGAAACAACCCCCACTCGAAGTTCAAAAGGTAATACACTAAACATTTTGACTAATTAGGGTTCTGTTTAACGGATTTTGTGCAAATGGTTTGAATTTGAGTGTTTGAAAATGTTGATTGCTCAAACGTCAAAATGATTCACGGTTCTGATCAATTCATCTCTAAATTCTGCTCAAATTTGTTTATGGTTTAGTTTTGTATATGTTAAATGTTGATTTTGTGGTTCTGCTCAAATTGGTTTCTAATTTTAGTAATTTATCAGTTTAGATTTGTGGTTGTTGTTTTTGTAGTGTACTATATTTCGATTTTGAAACCCTAGGATTCTGTTTGGTTGATTTTGTGATTTTATATGCAATTTGTTTGATAACATGCTCAAAATGATTTAGGGTTATACCCATTTTCATTGTAGTTAACTTTCTATGGTTGTTGCGTTGAACCTGAAAATTCTGCTCAAATTGGTTTACAATTCTGCTTGTATATCTTAAATGTTGAATTTGTGTGTGAGGTCCTTTGTAAATCTGTGTGCATGTGTGTTTTGAAACCCTAGGATTTTGTTTGGTTGCTTTTGAGATTTTGTATGCAATTTGTTTGATAACATGCTCAAAATTATTTAGGGTTATGCTTATTTTCATTGTAGTTAAGATTCTAGTGTTGTTGCTTTGAACCTGGTGGTGTGAGAATTCTGCTCAAATTGGTTTAAAATTCTGCTTGTATATCTTAAATGTTGAATTTGTGTGTGACATTCTTTGTGAATCTGTGTGCATGTGTTTTGAAACCCTAGGATTCTGTTTGGTTGATTTTGAGATTTTGTATGCCATTTGTTTGATAACATGCACAAAATGAATTAGGGTTATGCCCATTTTCATTGTAGTTGACATTCTATGGTTGTTGCTTTGAACCTGGTGGTATGAAAATTCTGCTCAAATTGGTTTACAATTTTGTTTAGTTGTTTATTGGTTTAGAATTCTACTCAAATTGGTTAATATTCCAGGTTGTTGGTCTTTTCTGATAGTGTTGTTTGTGTATCTTATTGACAGGTCCATCCAATTGTCAAAATGGCTAAGAAAAAGGTCCAGGAACCTGAATCAAAAGGAAAAGAGAAGAAGGATAAAACAATAAAGAGACCTGATGTAAGATACATGACCAGCCATTTTTAAATAGCAGGAAACTATTTCTTATTTGTTAAATATTGTTCTTACCTACTTGTTTCTACATTTTATAGAAACGAAGTGATTCTAGATGCACTCCGCTGAAGTTCAGAAAGATCTATGACTCACTCTCTGATGCGAAGAAACAACTTATTGTTAAAATGGGCTTGGGTGCATTTGCACACTTCCCAGATTTCTACATCAACCACAAGCTCTTGATGGAACTTGTGATGCATGAGCATTTTTATAGATTTATCTTCCTAATTTGAATGATATTCTTCCTATAATTAACTTAAAATATCTAAAACTAGTAAATATGTTTATAAATGTTAACAAATGCCATTTTATGATAGATTAGTGGTACTTTGATGATTTTATTGATTATTTACATGAAAAATGAAGAAAGGAAGCTTGCAGAGCAAGAAAAAAAGTTTGGAAGCAAATCTGAGGAAGAGTTCCACGCATATGCGTGGAAGAGGACGCATATGCGTGCTAAGCAATGACCCATCCACGCCTAGGCATCTCTGATCAAGCCTAGGCGTGACCCCTTTGCCTCTCTTAACCACGCATAGGCATGGAAGGTCCACGCATATGCGTGGAAAGCCAACAAGCTCACGTTCCAACTCACGTTTAGACATGTTCAAACGTGACCCTGACTCCCCAACGAGCTTCACTCCCACGCATAGGCGTAGAAGACACACACATATGCGTGGAAAGTTACCTTGGCCAGCATGCATCAACGCTGAACCCACACCAGAATCTTTCAGCGTGGCCCCTTGCATCATCCACCCACGCATATGCGTGGAAAGCCACTAAGCTCACGTTTTGACGAGCTCAAACGTGACCTCAACATGCCAGCCTACCCCAGAGCCCACTCATATGTGTAGAACAGCAAGCATATGCGTGGGAAATAAGGAGCACCTTCCAAGCTACTCAAGACCCACGCATAGGCGTTGAAAGCAAGTATATGCGTGGGAAACATTAAAGATCAACCCAAGCTCGAGCCAAGCTGTCCAGACCCACGCATAGGCGTGGAAGTCCACGCTTATGCGTGGAAGTTTCACTTTCAGCCCTGAAAACTCACAAGTCCCACACATATGCGCGGAAACCTAGGCAAATACATGGGAAGCAGACTACTAAAGGGGCAGAAGTGTCTTTTCATTAGAAAATAAATTTGTATTTGATTTTTCTTCTTATGTATGCTTATAAATAGATGGGAAACTTCATTACACACACAGAAGCACTTAGGAACTAACACTTAGACATACACATTAGCATTAGAATTTTAGATTTCTTAGTTCTCAAGTCTTGGAGAATTCTCTCTCACTTCTCCTTGACTCTAGCTTAGGTTTCTTTGAAGTTTTCCATCATTGTTGTAATGTCAGATTTTGATTTCAATATAGAGGAATATTCAGTTTACTCTCTTTCTCATCAAAGATTCTCTCTTTTTCATTATCTCTTTGAAGATCCTTGAATGTTGATGCATTCAAGATTTACATTCAACCATTTCTTGAAGTCATTCATAATCATGAGTGGCTAGTTCTCTTTGAAGATTGAGAAGGAGGAGCTCTATTCTATCAATTCAATGGAATGACCCATTAACACATTCAAATCTGCACGTATCAACAACAATTCAGAGGATTAATCTTGTTCATCATTGCAAGGATTGGTAAAACCGAGAGGTATAATTAGTTCTTCAATTCTGGTTTAGTTCTACACCGGTTAATAT
>JASCZI010060787.1:14542-28728 GCA_036250425.1 Stylosanthes scabra | reverse complement strand
GCTTATTGAGATAGCTGCAGAATTGAATATGTGACATTGAATTCGATTATGCATTGATCTTAATATCATAAACTTGTTCAAGAATGATCTTCCGTGTATGTTCTTTCCATTAGAGATGATGAATTGAATGTATGTGCGGTTTTATGAATCTGATTTCCATCACATAGATGAACGATTTGTATCTTGTTTGATTCTTTGTTATTTAAACCCATATGGTTAAAGATTCGGTTATTGACGAATAATTGATCTTTCTTGATTTGAATTGTTGCATTTGAGAAAATAGGCATTCAAACATATTCAAGAATCATTCCATATTTTTGCATGTGACTTAGAGATGAGCATGTGAAGTAATATGCATTAGGATCTTTAATAGTTTTGCTGGTTTACTTGAGATTGGATATTGTGACATTTAATTCAGTCCAAGAATCTTGTTTATTATTAAAGATTTGAATCATGATGTGTGCATTATCTTTTTACTTGTTTAGTTAGTCAAGAGATTGATGAGTAGCTAGGTTAAAGAGAAATTAATTTGTTAAGAGATTAGAATTTAGTTATACAAGGGTTCATAGTGAATTTGTGATGATACATGTTGTAGAATTATTATTAGAACAGTGGGTTATGAAGTTGTTTTGTTGAATATCTCCTATCTCTCAATCTTGTCCCTTTTCTTGATAAATCTTTAATAGTTGTTGCAGTCTTGTAATTGATCTTTGTTATAGTATTTGATTGTTAATGTCTGCTGATCTTGATTTCATTTTTCTGGTTTAGTGGTAAATAGCATTCTTGTTAATTGGTTTGATCTAATTAAAGGATTTGTAAGAAAGTATTGATTAATCCCCTTTTCTCGTTGGGAACGATAACCCACTCTAGTGGATTACTACTTGATCCGATGCACTTGTCGGATTGTTGTGAATCGTGAAAAGATTTGTCGCATCAAGTTGTGAGGAACTACGATGTATTTACAAACAAAATAAGCACAAGTGTTGGGGAATTTTTTATTACGTCCGAGAAAGTTGGGTTTGCTTTCGGACTAAATTGCTCAGGTTTATCTTAATGATTATAATGTTGTTGTTAGAAAATTCAGCTCAAGTTTATAATGTTTATCTGCTCATACAAGTACTGCTCAAACTTTTGCAGGAGATCTCTTCGAAAAAAAGGCAAGCGGATTTTGAGGACAAGTTAAATGATGAAGAAAAGGGAGCACTGAATCTGTTCAAGGGCTCAACCTTGACGTACATATAGAACGTCGTAAAGAGTTGTCTAGTTGAAACTGAGGAGCAGAAAAGGCACTTCAAGCGAGCCTTTGCACTGTTCATTCAAAAGAGTTTCCTCTGCCCAACATCTTCTCCCAGCATCAGCCCCATGCATCTTCATCTTCCTGTGATAAGAGGCATAGATAATATACACGGAGGAATTGGGCCCATCATGTAAACTCCTTCCTTATCAATGGCATAAATGAGTTTAAAGAAAAGAACAAACAAGCTGTTAAGGGCTGTCATTTCATGCTGATGATAACCTACTTCAAGGAGAGGTATAACGGCAAGAGTTTGAACGATCCTAATTCTCCGCCTCCATGGATACAACGTTGGTCCGGAGACATGCTTAGAGAAATGATAAGGGCTGAAACTGATGATGTGACAGTAAGTAAAAATGTGTTTTACAAAATTCTGCTCAAATTTATTTTTTAATCTGCTCAAATCAGTGATTGATACTGTGTTTTGATCTTTTCATATAAGGATTGATTCAGAGAGCCAAAATGAGGGCTCAGAAGGAAAAAGAAGAAAAGAAAAAAAACCAAATGAAAGGAGAAGGAGGATGAACATGATTCTGAAAGTATAGAGTTTTATACCGAAGAAGAAAGTGAAGAAGAAACCGAATATAAAGATCAGGAAACAGATCCTGAACCTGAAACCAATGCTAAGTGAGTAGAAGTACAATACGAAAGAAGATCAAAGGAAAAAGAAGATGAAAGAGTAATGTAAGTTTTTTGGTTGAATATGTGCTATTTTTTTGTTTGAATAAGTTTAATAAGATTTAGAATTGTACTAAAATGGTAAGTTCAAATTATAGACATGAAAGACAAAGAGCAAAAAGGGAGGAAAGATCAAGAAGAAGAGGGCAACAACCAAGACAACAAAGACGTATACAACAAAGAGAAGAACCAACATTAGCCAAACAACTTGAAGAGCAAATTAAAAAGAGAAAAATACAGAGACAAGCTGTGACAAGGAAAAAGAAAAAACCATCAACAGAAGAAAAGTAATTCTCCCCTTTTTTTTGCTCTTTTACATATCTGTTTGTTGGTTTAAACCTATCATTATAAAAATTTTGCTCAAATTGGTTAAAAATTCTGTTTATATATCTTACATGTTCAAAGGTTGTTTCATTCATCACTTGCTTTGTATTTCTGGTTGTTGTTATTTTTTTCCACATCAAGTGCTACCCGTGAAGAACCTCTACCTCCACCTCAACCTCCACCTCAGCCTCAGCCTCAGCCTCAGCCTCAACCTCAAGTTGAACAAGAACCTAAAGCTCAACCTGAACCTCACGGTGAACCTGGACCTAAAGAACCTATCATGGAGGACCCTGATCAGGCTACTATTGATGCTCAAATTGGAGCCTGCAGAATGGCTGAAGCTCGGGCACAGGCTTGCAAGGAAGCTGTTCCTCAAGCTCAACCTGATCCTGAGGATCTACTTGATGCTGATCCTCAAGACATAATTGAAGCTCAGGTCCAAGTTGCTGAGAAAGCTGAGGCTCGACATTGAATTGCCAAAGAAAGGTAAGAAAATAAAATTGTTATAATTCTGTTCAATGTTTAATGGAATGTTGATCAAAAACTTCTTTTTCATTTCTTGCATATCTGAACCTGCCCCGGGATTGATGATGGTTGCTTCTGTAGCAGCAAATGAAGAAGAGTATGATCCAGCCAAAGCATTTGATCTTGGACTAGAACCCGAACCGCTTGCAAGAGAAATACCGGTGGAGCTGTACAACCTGGATGATTTCTCGGAAGAAGCAGAAAACCCAGTAACCCCTGCAGTCCGAGCTCCAATAGTTCCCTCAAATGTAATAGCAACTGAACCTTCTCAAGTCAACAATGACTTAAAGAAAAGATGTGTGATCTGGGCTTTGTCTGATAAAAAGGAAATCCGGTATGACACAATATTCATAATTAAAGGAGACTGGCATTACGAGGTGGTGAGAAAACAATTCAGGTCAATGAGGAATGGCAAAGAAACTGATTTAGCGGTAAGTATATTCCCAATCTACCTTGTTCAAAAACATGATGTTACTATCTCTAATTAATCTTTTTTTTGAAACTCAGGTGGTCACCGCTATGTCTTTGGTGATGAACAGCGAATCAATCAGATGCTTTCAATCTGAAATATATATTTTGCCACCAGATACATTGGTATTAATACTCTTCTGTTTAAATTAATCATCAACTCCATTATGTAAAATTCTGTTAGACTTAACTATTAAATTCTGCTCAATATTTTCAGAGTTCAATTTTCAGAAAATATAATGATGACTATATTGACCATAGGACCAGGAGCCCACATTCAATCACATCGTTAGTTACTGATGATCATCTGAATCTGGTTGACAAGGCAAAACGCATTACACATAGATATGTAATCTTCAAAAACCTGTAACTGTTAGAAACGTCTTGAAAGTTTAATTCTGTTTGTAGAAGTCACTTTTTCATTCTCATAAATGCAGATATTTGCACCTGTTCTCTATGCCAAACATTGGTGGTTGTACATACTTGATAAATCAAAGAAGACCTTCTACGTCCTTAACTCGAAAAACAAAGTTAGTCCCAGTCAAGAGAGAACAAAGATTCATAGATTTGGTGTAAGTTATAAACACAAAATTTGTTTGGTTTAAATACTATTAGTTTCGAAAAATATAATCATAATTATTATGTTTTCAGTGCAACATAATAGATCAACTATTGGTCTATGCGGGACATCATTCACTCCTTGCAAAAGCCACAAAAAAGAAAAATGCACAAATCGCATTCATTCCTTGACACATTGACATCCATGAACAACCAAATGAGTGAGAATCTGTTTAAATTTTCCTTAGATTTGTTGCTTATTCAATTCTAATAATTCTGTTTGTTAAGGTGTAATTGTTCTGCTCATTTGATATTGTATGTAACAGGTTTGATTGTGGCACATTTGTCATGAAATGGATAGAAGTCATAGAGCCAGCACAGACTGATCCAACAAAACCATATCCCATTGATGCTTGGAGCATGGTAAGTTAGTTTATTTTTCATTCATTTTGTTAATATTATTGATTAATCAATGCTAATTAGGTTGTTTAAATTACAGGAGGACCTTCAGAAGTTTAGAAAAGAGATGATATGGCAGATAATCCTGAGCAAAGAGAACCTCTACGTGCTAAAGGCAATAGACGGACCAATATCCACAACAATTCACAGACCTTCGGCTGCTCTATAAAGCCCATATGTACAAGTGTCAACCGGAGATTTAAAGAGTTGAATGTGGATATTGATTTGTCAAATATTTTCATTTTGCGTTGGACCTATGACTACAAGATATTGTGTTTTGGTACTTGACAAGCATAGACATTAGGATATTAGGATACACTATCTTTTTATATGGTTTTGGTACTTGAATATCAACTTGCGCATGGTTCAATTTATTTTGAGCAGAATTTAAAAATGAATTGAGCAAAATTCTGGGTACTCAAACCCAAAACCTAATAAACTACTAATCCTAATAGTATGAAATCTATACTAATAAACTACTAATCTTAGCTTGAAAACCAAAACCAAAACCAAAACTCAACCAAAATCAACAGCTTGAAATCTAAACCAAAACCAAACCCAAAACCAACAGCTTGACATCCATAGTAATAAACTACTAATCCAAATCAAGTTCAAATCACAAAGAAACTCACACATACAAACATAATCCTAAATCATTTTGAGCAGTATTTCAATATACCATGAACATAAACAATTGAGCAGAATATAAAGAAGTAATGAACAGAATAGTATCAACTATAATGAATAGAATATCATCTTAAAATGGGGGGACTGTTATTCAAGTAAAACTAAGCATTTTGGTATATCTAGCATGTAAATAATAATAAAAAATAAAATGAATATGTAATCACATTGAAGTTAACATGTTTCTTAAACAAATATGTAATCACATTCCTCACGTCCTTGAATTCTCATCTCCAACATTAACCTATGCCAAAGCTTTCCTTTTCTTTTTATTGGATGCACTTGCAATTTATTTTTTCCAAAATAGAACCCAACCTTTTCTTCGAATGTCCTCTTGGTCTATCACGTGTTGGGCTATGCAAATCATTCATCTCATTCAAAGAACCCTCTTCGTGTGTTATGATAGTTTTCCCTTCCTTATCTTTGGCTTTAAATTGAACCATTTTAGCATAAGCCTTATCAAATGCCCGATAAAGAATAGCAGCCAATCCTTTACTTTCTAATATAAATTCAACAATTTCTATTGAACGAGAAAGCAATCATTTATATATCACTCCTCTTTCATCCAACACTGGTTCGTCGTAGCTGCTCCTGATATTTGTATGGTTTTTCTTGACTGTCTTACTCAAACGTTCCAAAATATATCGTGAAGAAACTCGATCTACTCGCTCATGGCTCAACACCATCAAAGAATGACGACACAATATCCTCTTGATTCAAACATCAAACACTGACATTTCACTTTGTTTGATAGCGAATCATATTTGACCAGAAACCTGTTAAGAAAACAGAAAGCTCAACTTATGATGAGCAGCATTTTAAAAACTATTGAACAAAATTTAATAATAACCTGCTAAGAATGTCCCTCGAAACCTGTTCTTGAACCTCATAAGAAACAATTCCAAAAATACGATGTATTACTCCTGTTGTACAATTAATCTTCCCTCTAAATTGAGCTTGTACTTCCTTGAACTTTGCATGGGTGTACACGTGTTGAAATTGAGCTTCAATTGACGACTTTGTAGCACAATGTATAACAGTGTTGGCCCCCGCAGTATCAGCTTCCCTTTCTTTCTGTTCTTTACTTTGTAGGCAATTGTCGTATTGCTTTGCAAGTTGGATCAACGAGCTGTTCCGTGTAATGAACTTGTTAAAGAAAGCATGCATGCTCTCGCTCCTTTGAGTGCTTCTCATTCCCGCCCAAAAGTGTTTATCAAGGTATATTGGGACCCATAGATAATGATCTTCATACAGACCTGTTTTAAAATACAATTAGAAAAAACGAGCAGAATATTTAAGTAGTGTTGAACGGCATATTAACAAAAGAAACAAAATGCTACCTTGGAGCCATTATTCCCTTCTAGGCCATACTTTATAAGGAAATCATTCCAGTTTGTTTCAAAAGCCTCTTGAGAGAGAGAAGACCACACAATGTTGCTCATTCCTTGTTCTATATCAATATGCCCCTTGAATCCATTCAATTTTTGAGGAATCTTTTTCATAATATGCCAAATACACCACCTTTGTATTGTTGTTGGCATACAATCTTGAATAGATGGAGGCATTGATGGGCATTGATCCGTAATAATGCCTTTGGGGGGCTTCCCTCTCATGCAACGAGCCAACAATCAAAAAGTCATTCAAATGATTCGGTGTCTTCATTCTTAATCAAAGCACAATTGAGAAGTGTGGGATGTCCATGATGATTCACTCCAACAAAAGAAGCAAATGGCATATCATATCTGAAATAAGGATGAAGGACTCAGAAAATTGAACAAAATTTAAAACCCTCAACAAACAAAATTATTTCTGTGTAAAAATGAAACAGTCAGAGTACTAAACAGAATTTAAAACACCAACACACAGAATAATTTGAAAGGACAAACAGAAAAAAAATACCTGTTTTTATTGTAGGTTGTGTCAAATGACATAACATTGCCAAAATATTCGTAGGCAGCCCGACTCCTTGCATCAGCCCAGAAAACATTTTGTATTTCGTTGTCCTCATCAACTTTAAACTCGTAGAAGAAGTTGGAGTTCTTTTCCTTCATTCTCAAGAAGTATTTCCCTAGTTCTTTGTCATCTTCTTCTTCCAACACATTACGAACCTCCCTAGTTATGTAGTTTCTCACATCCTTCTCAATGAAATTCAGCCCATGGTGACCTCCAGCAGATGTAACAAGTGACTGGTAAGTTTTGCTTGGTCTAATACCTGCTTGATCATTGTTTGCAATGATTTGGCGAACGTACATACCGAGTTCTCTGTGTTGTGGTAGCATTTCTGCAAGATCAACAGATCAAGGATGTGAATGCTCCAATACAACTTTGGAAACAACATAAAGTTGAGTCTTCTTGTCAATATGGACGAACATCCTTGCATGACAGTTTGCCAGAGACATCGGATTCGTCTTTTCCGCTTTAGGTATGTCAGATGTCCTTTTCCCCTCTCTACTACATGTGAAGAGTTGATTCGTGATTGCACCTGTCTCTTTATTCCTGTGTGAATTTCTGATTTTAGTAGCAAATCCAGCACGTTTAGCATACTCCTTGTAGAAATCATTAGCTTCTGTACATGATACAAATGTCATCCCAACCTTGGGGATGTACACTTCATCAACATTGTAAAAAAATGCAGAATTAAAGCTGAAGCAGAAATTAATTAATTGTTGAGCAAAATATGTATTAAAAATGAACAGAATTTATATCATGTCAACAAAAGGAGAGCAAACAATAAGTTTCACATATCCATATTCAAAAAACAATTGAATACGAATTCCTAATATGTGAATGAAGATTTTACGAATAGGGTTGAATTGAATCTCAACCTAAAAGAATCCAACCACAGGAACAATAACTACAAAAACATAGCCATAATTGAGCAGAAAATATAGGCATTTTTTAGCAGAATTTAAAGAAGTAACAAATAGAAAGATTTAAGCAAAACATATCAATTCAAAACGAATTCAGAAAATGCATGAACAATTTACAAACAATTTACCTACTGAATTAAACCTAACTCTAGACAATCAAACAGTAAGGGTTCTAAGTATAACGCGTGCAAAAAACACTTAAATGAAGATGACGAACCTCGATTTACTCTTCCAATTGCCCTAATTCATGGATCGAATTCAGATCCTAATTATTCGAACTTCCTTCCACCATCGCAATTGCAATTGCTTAGAGATCGAAATAAATGAATAGGAGGAGGAGGAGGAGGAGGAGGAGGAGGAGGAGAAGAAGTTCAGACAAAGAAGATGATGGTTTCAGATGAAGAAGACAAGGCAGAAGAAGAAGAAGTGGAAGACGTCGCTGAATTTCATGCTCGGGTTTTGAAAATTAATTTAATCCTTATTTAAGTATTGTAGCTGAGGGATAGCAAGTGTAGCTGAGGGTTAGCATGTGTTTTTTAGGGTGCGTGACAAGCACTGTTTGGTTTGCATGTATTTAAGCAAATCATATGTTCCTCTATATTAATTGCAAAAATAATACCAGATAATAAGCTATGCACGCATGGACCATTATGAGCAACTTCTTAATTTAAATAAAAGCGCAATGGATCAACATACATGAGATGAAACAAGAAAATACATACACGCGGCCTTCCAGTGTTTTATTAGCCTTTGGGAGGGAGACTAAGATTGGGAGACTGAGACTGAGAGACTGAGACTGAATTAAATTAAATTTATTATTATGTTTAGTTTAAAATTTATTACGATACAGAGATTGGAAAATAGAGATTGAATTAAGTCAATAGTGAAGGAATAAAGCTTAATATCGGAAACTTTAATGTTGAGCGAAGGTATTTGAGTAAAAAAAAATTATTAAAATTTTAGTCCCAGTCCCATAAGTCTCTTCGAACTCGAGGTACTGAAAATACTAAAATTTTGAAAACTGAGATTGAAATTTTAGTTCCAGTCCCAATTCAACAAACACAATACTAAGTACAAGTCCCCAGTCTTCCGGTCCCCCTTAGTGTATAGTATTTGTGACTTAGTGATTTATAATACCCAAAGTTAAAAGTTGTCACATCCATAAATTAAAAAGAGTTGTAAATATTCTTTACTCCTACTTGAAATCTGTAAAAATTTCTGATTTCTCTATTATTTAAATTTAATTCAATTTTATTCTAAATATTTTTATTAATTACAATTTATCTCGTCAAATATTTAATAATTAACATGTAATCAACCATATTAGTTTCAAATACTATTCATCATTATTATAAAATTATATTTATTCTTTTTTCACATCACATTCTTTTCCAAACACGTTTTTTACGATTACCACTATTGTCATTTCTTCCTTCCTTACATCCGGTGCCGATATCACTGCCATAACTTCTACAACAACTAGCGTTTGGTAACTGAGACTGAGACTAAGAATGGGAGACTAAAACTCAGTATGTGGACAGATTTCAGTCTCAATTTTCAAGGTAGTGTTTAGTAGCAGGACTGAGATTGGGAGACTGAAATTGGGGGATTGATGAGATTGGGATACTGAAACTAAATTAAGTTTGTGTATGTATTGTGTTTGGATTAAAATATACTAAAGTAAGTTGTAATGAAGACTAAAATAATAAAATTACTAAAATACCCCAAAATAACAACCAAATAAATCCTTATCCCATTAACAAATTTCCCCTTTTCACCATTTACAACCCATGCAAGCTGCGACCACATCTCTTCCTTCATTTTCATTCTTGCCAACACCAACATTTCAACTAAAATAACATGAATAACAACTAAAATCACATAACATAACACAAGAATCCTACTTTCATCATGTTCATTGTTATTTCTTATTTTCATAGTTACTCATCTTAGTTCAAAATTCCACATCTCTGGACCTGCAACATAGAAACCTCAATCACCAAAATCAAGTCGATGAAAATTAAATAAAATAAGTAAAAAAAATTGATAATCGCTTTTCAAGTTTCAGCTATCGGATGTACACTTTCAAGGTCTCAATATTATCAGCACAGTCCATAAGACACCAAGAACCAAGTAAGTGGGTGTTGAAGCAAAGCGCAATATCAATTTCAAATTAAAATATCAAAAAACAAAAGTTCTTTAATTTCATCCAATTGAATATAAGACAAATAGATTTGAAAATTTTTATTAAAAAAATTGAATCTAGGTAGAAAAAGGTAGAAGATGAAATGAGGAGAGGTGAAAGATTAGGCAGACAACAACACAAAACTCCCTCAGATGGCAGCCTCACTCACCCCCAACCAGTCAATCTTCAGCAACCAATATATATATAATAGCAAGTAGGAATGGATGTCATTGAAGAAAAGTCAAAATAATGGTTTCTTTCCACAGGGACGAGAGAGATAGTGAATAAGAGTACAATGGTTGGAAATTTAAAAATAGAGGGAAGGCATATTAGGAAACAAATGTTATTAAAATTTCAGTCTCAGTCTTAGTCTCTCAGTCCTCACTATCTGGAGGTATTGAAAATACTGTAATTTTGGGGATTGAGACTGAATTTTTAGTTTCAGTCTCTGTTCAACAAACACAATACTGAGTTCCAGTCCCCGAGTCTCATTCCCATTCCCCAAAAAAAAAATGCACCTCAAAATTCCATAATTTTCAGTACCTCCAGATAGTGAAGACTGGGGAACTGAATATTGAGACTGAAATTTTAATAACATTTTATTCCAAATATACCATCATCTTCCTTATCCTTTTAACCACCATAGAAATCCCCCATTAGACATTCCAGAGAAAACCAACCCCTTCAGTGCCCCATCCTCCACTCCCCATCGTCGCCGCTTATAACGCCGTCATGACCTATAACGCTGACATTGTTCTCTTCTTTTTTTTTCCCTCCTTCTCTCAATAGTTCTTTCTTTTTCACTCGACACTATTTGCGCGTGCTCGCCAGCAGCATCTTGTTGGCTTGTGCTTGTCTTCGGTGGTTGCTACTCGTCTTCGGTAGTCACTCATTGTTCTCTCCTTTGGTCCAGATCTCCAGCTCCTTGCCTCCATTGATCCAGATCCACCATTATCCATGGTGAATATTTTTTTAAAATTATTTTTCAAGTTTTCAAAGTTTTAGGTTAATTGAAGTTTCTTCTATTATGAGATTAATTTTGTTATAGCGTTCTTGTCTCTATAGTTGAGTAGGTGATGTGATTTGGGAATGATGTTGTGTTTTCATCCTCTCTTTTATATGATTTCTGATTTGTTGTAATTTTGTTTTCTGGACTACTATATTAACTATAGCCCTCACCTTCTTGATCGAATTCTTGTGAGTGGTTTGATTGCTATAATTTTGTTTCATGGTCAGTTATATTATCAATGGGAATTTGGAGAGACAGGAAGGAGAATTGTTTTTTTTAAAGAAGAAGCTTATTAGTTTTTGGGTATTTTTTTGTAGTTGTGTATATTTAAGTCTCTGCATTCATCAGAAATCAAACAGAATACTGAGACACAATTCAATCTTGTGTACCTTAAACCAAATACAATATACAAATTTAATTTAGTCCTAGTCTTTCGATCGCAGTCTCTTTTTTAAATGCTATCTAAATTTCCATATTTAATAGGCATTGGTGCTCGTGTGTGGATGATATATGTAAAAGAGTAAAATTGGAAAAGAAACTTTAATCACATATTGACCGTAAAAAAATTGATAATAAGAATAAATTTAAAACAATTAAAAAATATGAAGAATAAAATTGAAATTAAACATTAACATACTTTTGAGGACTTTATCCTTAAAAAAACAGAATAAAGAAAAACAAAAGCACTTCTTGGCTTGATAAATTATCCAGCTATGGTAACTAAATTTAGTCTAACGATTATTTTGCATACACTCACGTAAACTCCAATCACTTAAACATAGACTAATTTCGTGTCCAAAAAAAAACATAGACTAATTTTTTAAAAATTTCTTTCGAATTCAAGCAATGTAGACCTGTGTATATTGACTTGAAATAACTTTTTTTTCTCTTTCTTTTAGTTGCTAGTAGGCGACAGTCGTGCCTACGTATGATGTATACTTATTAAACATGTGTCAACCCAGTAATTTCGAGGTCTTTTCCTACTTCACTAAGTAATTGCCCTCAAGAATATGCACAGAAGGAGAAACGTGTCCATCACTAGTAAAGTTTAGAGAGAGAGAGAGAGAGAATACTCCGGACCGAAACCGCGGCTCCCTCACGGAGCAGCGCCGACAGTCGGCCCGGCTTCCACCACCAACCACCAACCTCGTCTTTGCCTCACCACCCAACTGTGCCACCTTCGGATCCGTTTATTCGTGGCCGTGCGGGACGGTTACAGAGGACAGAAGAGTCGGATCCGAGCTCCCTCACGGAGCAACTCCGTCCACCGTTTCGATAACCAAAGTCTTCCACCAACTCTGTCTCTCCGGTGTCGTCATTGTGAAGTTTCTCTACGGCGAGTGTGGCCACGTCTCCGAGCTGGTGAAGTCGCAACCCTCATCTCACCGCCACCAGTGAGCACTCCGCGTCGCCCAACGCCGCCTAGCCTTCGTTCGTTACGACCAGCATCCGATCTGCCACCACCAATAGCCACCGTCACCTCGTTGTCCTTGAAGACCGCCACTGCACCACCAGATCACCAACCATCTCCATCTTGTGAGTTCTGATCTGCCACCACCATCGCAAACTTGGTGAGTTCCGATCTTCCACCAACTTCCATCTTGTGTCCTCCACCGGATTCTGTCCTGTAAGCACGGTCTTGTGTCCTCCACTGGCTTCCGATCTTCAAGCACACGGTCACATTCATCTGGAATTAGTGAAGACGTCAAGAGCCTTTCTCTGCCCGTGTCCGGCGACTGCCCATCCGTCCTCGGCTAAGGTCCACTCTCGCCGGAATATCTACTGCCAACTGTGGTCCTGCCACGGTTTCTCCCTATGCTTGCACATTCACAGATTACTTCCGGGACTGATATGAATGTAGCACAATCCTCTGATTCTATGGTTGCTTCAGGAGATAATATTAAGATTGATAGCAAAGGGGTTTTTCCCTCTGTAGTAGAAGAGAATCAAAAGAAGGAAAGGATTTCTTTCCGTGACAAAGTGGTTGGTGGCTCGACCACCAATTTTACTGAATTAGTTGCTCGACTTGATGGTGATAAATTGGGCAAGGTTTCCAGGAAACAGGGCGATTCTAGTAAACCAAGTGTGACCTTTACTGATGAAACGAGAGCGGTCTTTACTCAACCTTTTCAAGAAGCCATTGTTATTAAAGTTCTTGATAAATATATGAGTTACATGGCTTTGTTTCATAAATCGAGAAGTGTTTGGAGACTAAGAGGAGGTTTTCGCCTTCTAAATGTTGGAAAAGGGTATTTCTTGGTGAAATTTGATATTGCTGAAGAGCGAGAAAAGGTCCTAACTGATGGACCTTGGATGTTAAATGGACATTACATTGCAGTCAAACCTTGGCTTCATCTTTCCGTTCCGGGGAAGACTCCTTTGGTTCAACCATGGTTTGGATAAGAATTGAGGGATTACCAATTTGGTACTACCACGAAAAGCTGATGAATATGGTAGCTTCAACAATTGGAAAACCTATCAAGGTTGATTAGACTACTAAATCAACGGAGCGGGGTGAGTATGCCAGAGCTTGTGTTGAAATTGACCTAGCCCATCCTGTGGTTAGATGGATCACCGTCGATGGTGTCGACTATGAAATCCAATATGAGAGGTTGCAGCTTATATGCTCTCATTGTGATTGCTATGGTCATATTGACAAGGAGTGCTCAAAGAAAAAAGTATCTGAAGTAGTTCCTCAACTGCAAGCCCCGGAGATTACAACTTTTGCAACCAATCCAACTGAAAAAATCTTTGAATTTGGGAAAACCAATGGTGTGTTAAGGGATGATAATCAAGCACATGCTTCTAATGCAACTAAGAATGATGTGGCTAAGGAACAAAACTGGATAGAAGTTACAAGGAGAGCAAAAACAAAACAAGGTGGACAACCAGGAAAACCAAAAACCATCCCCTCAAATCCAAACAAGGGCAAGGGCATGGTTAGTGAATCTTCTGCAAATTCGGTGAAGAAGAAACCGCCACAGGTAGGAACTAGAGTACATCACTTGAGTGCTCAGCTAAATACTCCACCCAAGTTTGCCGTCAGAAAGAGACAGAGGTCAGCTTCGGCTCAATCATCTCCAGAATTAAGGCAGATTTCTTCGGTACATGCTTCTACATTGGGAACCAAAA
>JASCZI010060785.1:0-21123 GCA_036250425.1 Stylosanthes scabra | reverse complement strand
CCCAAAAAATAAGAAGACGAGCACTTTGCAGCTATGTTAATGGAGTTTGTAATGTTTTAATGCGAGTTGAAGAGAAGGAAGAAGAAGAAGAAGGTTAAAGATTGTGTTTGTATTTTGTTTTTCACTTTTTTGGTCAATAAGACTATAAGAGTAAGTGTGTGGTGGGTTGAGTGTTTGAAGTTAGTTTGGATATCATATGGCATTGTTTTAGATTGTTTGTGCGCAAACATCACAAGACGTCGTCATTTAGAATGTGCTACCATGTCACTAAATAGTACATGCGATTGGTTCGACTTATGATTCAAATTTCATGGGGCATTTCGACTTACGATTCAAATTTTTGGACTAAGTTAAGTTTTATCTCAAGGATATAAAGAAGACAACCTTAATGTTGTAGGCAAGGTCCTGACCGTAAAAGAAATCAATTTCAGAACCATCAAAGCAACACTTTTGGGTATATGTGGGGCAGTCCTGAAGGAGTTGTTATTATAGAAGAAGATTAGAATCAAGGAAGAGTGTTTAAAATATAAGTACGTGAGCAAGTGTAATAGGAGTGTTTAAAAACATAATATAATTAGTGATTATATAACGAATGTAATTAGAGGAAGAAAAAGTAGTTTTTTTCATAATAAATTTTCGAGTATAATTTTTATACCAAAAAAACATATTCTATTTTTTTATGAGTATATAATTTTATTTCATTATAATATTTTTATATAATCCCACTACACATCTAAGCATTTACCCTAACCAAGCCGATTAATGTTCTTTTCGTTAAATCAGAGAACATTGAAGCTAATTTCGTTTAATCGAAGAAGAATCCAAGTAGAAGTGAAGATGTCTCTTCGTTAGGGTGTAAGAACATCAACTAAAGCAGAAACAAAATCAAGGTTAGTATAATATTCTGTTTGATTTTACTTAGGGTTTAAGTTCCTTTCACTTAAGCTGATTTCGTTTCTATTTTGCCTTTAAATTACTTTCTGTTTGTTGTTTATTGTTGATTGATGACTTTTGATGAATTTACTTCGCTTCTTGTATCAAATCCGTTTTTGCTTTTCCTTTAAATTCCTTTCAGCAGGATTTTCTTGTTGATTCATGATTTTTTATGAATGTACTTCGCTTCGTGTATCAAATCCGTTTCTGTTTTTCCTTTAAATTCCTTTCAGCATGATTTTCTTGTTGATTGATGATTTTTGATGAATGTACTTCGCTTTGTGTATCAAATCCGTTTCTGTATCAAATCCGTTTCTGTTTTTCCTTTAAATTCCTTTCAGCATGATTTTCTTGTTGATTCATGATTTTTGATGAATGTACTTCGCTTTGTGTAGCAAATTCGTTTCTGTTTTGCCTTTAAATTCCTTTCAGCATGATTTTCTTGTTGATTCATGATTTTTTATGAATATACTTCGCTTCGTGTATCAAATCTGTTTCTATTTTGCCTTTAAATTGTTTTCGGCATGATTTTCTTGTTGATTCATGATTTTGGATGAATGTACTTCGCTTCCAATATCAAATTCATTTCTATTTTGCCATTAAAGTGTTTTCAGCATGATTTTCTTGTTGATTCATGATTTTGGATGAATGTACTTCGCTTCCAGTATCAAATTCGTTTATGTTTTTCCATTAAAGTGTTTTCAGCATGATTTTCTTGTTGATTCACACTTTAGTTGATTTTTGTTTGATCTTTTATGATCTTTATAGGAAAAATGGTAAAGAAAAACGTAGAAAAGAAAGGCAAGGCTGTTGAACTTGCTAAACCTGCAAGGAGAAAAACTAGCGTCAAGGATATAAGAATCTTTAACACTTTTCTCTTTCCTTCTGTTTCCTTTTCAAATCTGTTTCTATTTCTTTTTACACATTTCTCTAACCTAACCTAACCTAATTCTACAAATCCTAGAAATCCATTTATTGTTGCTCAAATTTTCAAATACTTAGATGACCATCCAGATAAAAGAGCCCTAGTTGATGAAATGGGCTTTGGTGCATTCTCTCTTCTCCCAGATTACTACATAACACAGAGGGTGTTGAAGGAGATATACAACCGCTATGACATCTACGCCAACACCATCTACCCGATGCAGGAGCGGTGAATATCACCACTGAATAAATAGGAAATGCTATTGGTTTGAATTCAAAAGGTATTATTAAATCTTCTTTATATAGCTTACAAAATCAGTTTCTGTTCCTGTTCTGTTTTCTCTTCATATAACTAATATTGTTTCTATTATATGCTAGGAACTCCTTTTGACAAAAAAGTCATACCTAAACAACTGAGTGAAGGAGATAAAATTGCATACAAGTTTTTTCATGGGAAAACACAAGTAGCTCTAACAAATTTGATAAAAACAACACCCCTGTACATTAATGAGAACAAGAGGTTGTTCATGTGGGCTTTTCTGTTATTTGTACAAAAGACCTCCCTCCTCCCAAATTCCACTACAAACATCACCCCAATAGCTCTCCCGACAATATTTGACGTGGAGAACACAAGGAAGAGAAATTGGGCACTTCATGTACATAACTTCCTCCTCCATGAATTAAAGAAGGCCAAGAAAAACAACCTTCTGGTGACACATGGATGCTGCTATGCTCTCATGATAATATACTTCTATGAGATGCATTTTGAAACGGACTCAAGGGACCCTCAAGCGCAGCCTCCATGGATTGCATATTGGAGTGGTGCCAAACTGAAAGAAAAAAAAGAATGAAGCAAGAAAAAGAAAATGAAGTATTAAGTAAAATCTTTTTCATATAGCTTTGACAAGGCCCCCAAGGCCGGCTCAAAATCCCTTAATTTTCAAAATAGGAAATCATTGCAGATAGTTCTGAACCAACTATGGAAGTTTCGTGCAAATTTAGAAGAGGTGTCACAAAGTTTGCAACCAGTTAAAAATACAAAGTATTGAACTCGGGTCGTTCTCCCTAGGAATTCAAATATTGTGACTTATGATCGGTTGTGAAAATATCGGGATTGCAATGGTGAGAGTTGGTAACAAGAGCAAAATAAGAGATGACTTGTATTGCAAGTTGTTAGTCACGTAGCACGGATACTCAAGAGGGGGGGTGAATTGAGTATCTTAACAACAATTAATATTTTTCGCGGAAGCTTAAATTACTTTGAATATAAACAACTCAAATGCTTGTACTAGTATTTTTCCTTGGGCTTAAGTCAATTCTTAAGTACTTACAAGGAGCTTTTACTTTCCAAGACACTTGTAAAATATAAATGACAATAATTAAAGAGATGAAGGATAGAGATACGATATACAAGATTTATAGTGGTTCGGCACAATCTCTTTGCCTACGCCCACTCTTCTCAATCACAATTGAGATATCCACTAAACCACCAAGCTTCAAGGTGCTTGACAAACCTTTACAACAAGAGCACTTGAATCTAACACCTCACGGTATCTTGATCACTAACGAATAACCCACTCCACTCGAAGTATCCCAACTTCAAGATTTTCCCTTGAGTGCTTATCTTGGTATCCTCACCGACTATAGTGTTTATCAAGTCTCACATCCTTGGAGAGTCACCCTCCAAGTCACTCAAACAAAGAGATATAGAATTTGAGAAGAGAAAGAATTACAACTCTCAAGATAGAGTAGATGAATACAATTGAAGCTCTATGAACCAAACTTTGGTTATCTCTCAAATATGTGCATAAAACACTTTGAAATTGATATAGAATTAAAGTATAATAGCAAGAAGCTTTGGAATTGATCAAGTGTATGAAATGAGGCTTCAAACCATCTATTTATAAGCATCCCAAGCAATTTAGCCGTTAGGAATAGTAATTCACTGTTCACTAGCTGTGGGAACAGTAATTCACTGTTCACTAGCCGTGGGAACAGTAATTTACTGTTCACTAGCCGTGGGAATAGTAATTTACTATTTACTGGCCGTAAAAACGTATTTTTACTTTTTACTAGCCGTAAAAACCTATTTTTACTGTTCACAAAAGACATATATATATCAATCTGAAGCTCCGGACGTTAGCTTTCTAACGCAATAAGAACTGTATCGTTTGGAGTTCTGTAGTTCAAGTTATTATCACTTTAGTGCATAAAGGTCAAGATTGACAGCATGCACCAAGCTTTAAAACAGCTAACAAGTTATAAAACTTTTACGGCTATAGTTTTCGTAAAACCTTTTCTTTAAAAACATTTTCTTGTGTGTGTGTGAGAGAGATAATAGACTTTGGTTCTTGACAAGAAGTTTACCTAAATCCTAAGATACTAAACCATCTTCAAAGCTTGCGGACTCGTCTTCTTGTCTTGTTGCTTGCTTCCAACGCTTATCCTCAACTTCGATGTTTGTCTTGACGTCATTTGCATCTTTTAACGCTCATCCTCAACTTCAATGTTTGTCATTCATCAAAACCTAAATCAAATGAACTTATGCATATCGTAACATGGTTAACACAAGTAATAAGGGTGCTTGGTCTTGAGTTGAAGTATAATGTGTCCCTATGATCACCACTAATCCCAATTATGAATGGTTGTCACATAAGACATTAAGCCCACTCTGTCAAATGGTCGAATAGGTGGAATTAACCCTGTTCCAAATGTCCTAGGAAACTCACTAGTGCAAAGGTCCTAGGTCCTTGGAACTCGAATAACCCATCAAGTTCACCTCATTAAGGAATCAATCATCACGAGCAAAAGCCTAGCGTTAACGAAACAGTTTTAACCCGAGGCTTAACCCATTCTTGTCCTTAGCGAGTAGTGGCTAAGATCATCCACACTTCAACCCATGACCAAGACACAAGAACACTACTCCATACTCATGAGAAACAAAACATCAAACACTTGGTGGGCATAATAAGGAAACATGGTAAATAACAACAGAAATAAACAATCTACTTTAGCAATTATAATAGATTAACAAGAAAACCAACATACATCAATAATCATCAAAGAAAATAGCAATAGAACATCACAAGAGATAACTTCCAGCAAGTATGAAATATGAACATAAGAACAAGAGAGATATAATGGAAGTAAAGATGAGCAAGTGAGAGAAAACAAGTAAGATTGCATTAACTAAACAAGAGTGTCAATTAACAAACATTCAAATAAAAATTAAAATGAAAAGCTTGGCTAGTGAAAGGGCTGGAAATGGATGAACAGTTGAAGAACAACTATGAACTAGAAGAGAGAAAATGAGAGAGATGGAAAACTCTCCCAAAAACCTCTTAAAACTATTCTAAATTCTAAATTGATCCTAATGGAATTGGTTGCCTTGTGTTTCAGTTGCTCCATCCTCATATAAGTCAAAATTGGGCCTTCAAAGAGGCTTGGACTTGACCCGGAAACTTGAAATTCCAATTTTAGCCTTAATTTTGATTCTGCCGACGGTACCGTGCGGTTGCGCGGTACGCCGTGCGGTCACACGGTCAACAAAAAGTGCAGCTTTGACTTTGCACCCGCGCGGTGGGACCGTGTGGTCCCATGGGTATTGGCAGAATGCATCCTGAAACGCTCTCAGGGACACGTGAGGTCGCACGAGGAGACCGTGCGACCGTACGGTGCCCTGTTTCTCACTTCTTGGCTTACTCTTGTGGCCCTTTTTCTTCTAATGCGTTCCTTAGCCTTTCCTATGTCTTTCTCATTCCCTAAAAGCCTGAAATACACTAGCAAACATATCAATGCACCAAGTGGGATGAGATTTCATAAATTTCCATCATTTTTAAGGCTAAGTTAACATACATTTATCCATAGGAACATATACAAGCAAAGGATTAAAACCATGGTTATTCACTAGCAATTGTGTGGTTTTGGTTGATAAACCCTTCATTTATAGTGCAAAATCCATCATCAAATATGGGTCTATCAAACTACCCCACACTTTGAATTTAGCATGTCCTCATGCTCTATGAATATAACCAAGAGGTAAATGGAATTTCTTAAACTTTTCAAAACATTCAAGCATCATATGAGAATGAGATACACAAGGATTGAGCCTATGGATGAGGTCACTTTCAAGGAGAAATTAACTAATCATGTGCAAGAGTGTGAGTTAAAGTATTACAGCAAATACTAATCCCAAAATCATTTAAGTTCATAAGGATTAAATTTTCTTTCACCTCAAGGGATGTTCCAAATCATAGAAATGAGCTTAAGAACCCTTACTAGATGTGTATATAATCCATTCACTCAAGTGTCTAGGGTCCAAACTCTCAATTCCTTTCCAATTCTTGCTTTTCAAAAATTAATTTTCATCTAACAATCAACATCAAATGTATATATGTACGTAATATCAAGAGGGCTTTTCCAAGGTTGTAATGGGTTTAAGGTAAGAGTAAGAAATTATATTTGGCTAAGTGAGCTTAAAACTTGATTTACAAAGGATACACCTAGTTCTCATTTTCTTCACTATAATCCAATGTTTCAACCTTAAGATTCACAATTAATCAATTTTAAGATACATGTAACGGATGATTATGACATATGCACTTGCTTATTTAGTAGCTTGTTTGCTACTTCTAGGTGACAAATATTTTCTTTTCTCTATTTTGTTTTCTTTTCATTTTCTCTTTTCTAATTTAACCTTTTATTTATATATATTTTTTCTTGTCACCTTTTCTTTTCTATGAATGTTTGTACAAATGCAAATGTTTAAAATATTTTTTATGCATACATGTACTTCCACATGCCTCAAGATTTTTCAATTAAAACCCATTTTTCACCCACTCACAATATTTTGCTCTCTTTGACTCCCTTTCTTTTCTTCTCTCGAATTATGAATTACCACTAAATCCTAAATTAATCAAAGATCAAGTGAAGGATGATCATGATTTTTCACTTTTAAGGCTTGTAATGAGCTAATAATAGAATAAAGGGCCATCAAGGCTCAAAGTTGGCTTCAAGGGTGATGTTCAAGGGTTTGGCCATTTGGTACGTGAGCTTTTAATAATAAAGGTCTCAATCATATAATTACATACAACACATATAGTGATGGACATAAAGAATCAATTAATTCATGAATTGCAATCATAGAAGAGGAAGTAACACACAAGAAGAAAATATTGGTTTAAAAGATATGAAACCACCTTGTTTAAGGCTCAAAATCTCTCGGTGTTGTGTGTTTTCACTCTATTCTATGATTGGAAATTTTTCAAAGCAAGTGTAAGAACAAGTTTCAATTAGTTTTTGAAAAGATTTTTCATGATCGGGTCCCAAGAAAGCACATAATTTAGAAATCCTGTTTGAAATACAATCATCATCCATAAGAAAAACCGATTGAATGTGTAAAGGGGAAAATGGAAAAACACAGAGTTGTTTTTCAAAACACAATCAATCTCAGCAAGTCTACCTAAAGAGTTCAAATTCTACCAAACAACTAAAAACTATACAACTATAACTAAGAAAGCAGAAAATAGTTCAACTAGAATTCAAATTGACCCAATTGTTTGATTGCCAAAGGATTGTTGATAATCCCAACCACCCCATGCTTAGAACTCTGCACTATCCTCAGTACAGACTCTGCATCGCTCCTTTCCAGGATATTGGTGCCATCGCTGCCGTCTTTCGAAGAAGAAACCTGCATCAAACCAGTGAAAACTGTGTCTGGGAATTCTTACCGAATCATATTCTACGTGTTCTGCAGCTGGCGGCCCTGTCTACGCAATAAACGGTCCTGCCTCTCTAACTACCTCATGATTTCTCGAAGTAAAGGCTTCGGTGGGTGCTGGATAGATGAGGAGGGGATCTCAGAAGCTGCTGGTAGTGGTGGTGGTTGTTGCTCTTCTTGCTGTTCTGGTTGCTGAACTGGAGGTGCTTGCGAAGGGGGTATCAATTTTCCGCAGCGAACTTTGGGTTGTTCTCCCTTCCAATCTCCATACGGGCAATACATATCATGCTCCTGTACATTGTAGATCTCATCCCTTGGAAATTCCGACACCTGATGTCTGATGGCTAGCCTTGCAATGAAAACCGGGTATGGGAGGAGATTACAGGAATTCCCCGTTGGCCGCTTCAGCAAGACATCCCGCATGATGCGGGGAAGGTTCACAACCCCCTCGGTCATAAGCACATAAATCAGAATGGCATGGTTCATGTCAAAAGTAGAGCCATGTTACTTTGGATCAATGTTTGCTATTATTAGCTTATGCCCAGCAGTGGCTTGGGCAATCAGATTAACATTATCTATTTTCCTGTCCGGGATGGTGTTGTCTGCTGGATTGTTGGCCCAATTAGTCCCCGATCTTCCGATCACCTGATAAACCAAGTCCATATCTAACTCGCCATGCTTTCTGGCTGCCACCCTTGTTAGGAACATGTCATTCTCCCCCGGTGGAGGAAGATTGATACTGATGCCCAGAAAGTGGCGGATCTCATCTTCAGTAAACGGAATCTGCCTCCCTGTAGAAACACATGGGTTTGGTGGGCAGCTGAGAAGTTACTGCAGAATTCCCATACCATTGTAACATTGATCGGGGGAAAGGTATTGTACATGAATCCCCAACCAAGCTCCTCTATGCGGTCACGCATGAAATTCAGCTCTCTGTCCAGGAAGTGGATACTTCGCTCATGCGTGATGCCTCTGTGCTCCATGGTTTCCACCGGTCATGGTGGAGTTGAGAGTCAAACCGCTCAGTTGGAAAACCTTCATCTCTCCCTCGGTTAGGATTCTTAGTTGTGCGGCTTCTCAAGGGAGTGGATGCGGAGGCAATTTCCTTTCCTTTGCGAGTCATCTGAAAATAAAAAAGTAAAACCAATCAAGCAAGGATTTATGATATTGAGTAAAGACACTATATTGATCCAAGTATAATAATTAGAGGAAGCACAAATTCAAGATAAAAAATAGCAAGTGTAAGTGATGCATAGATGACAAAACCTTTGAGTACAAATCGTATGGTGATCAAGCATGCAAAAATATACTTCAATCCAACCCAAAACTAGCATCATAGAAATAACATACTAGCCCAATTTCAATCTGGAAATTCGAATATGCAATATCAAAGAATTCATGGAACTAGCATGGTTACATATTCAATGGCATATTTAACCAAATTTCAATCCTTGGAATTAGGTATAAACAAAGCTTAGACGTATCCAAGCTTAATTTTGAAAGATTGGATTGAAATTCAACAAAAAATTCCATTGAGTAATTTCATCGAACACTTGGCGTGCATGTTTCCAGAAACAAGGTTTTTATGAAATTACCAAGTGTTCATGCCTCAATCTCATCAATAAAATCAACACCAACAATTATCAAACAATGGCAATTATCAATTCTATATACATGGGTCATCTAATCCTAGTTATCCTAGGAATTCTACTATCTTACACTATTGAACATAAAAACAAAAATCCTAACATACACTAATCTAATTGAAAGAGGGAGAAGAAACTCACTTGGCAATTCAAAGCAAGCGAGATCACACACAAAAAGAGGGTTTGGGTGGTCGTGTGTGTGTGAATTAGTGTTCTTGTGGAGTTTGGGGATGAGGAGAATTGAGAGAGAATGGAAAGAAAGAGAGAGGAATTGTGTTTGTACGTGTTTTTAAGCTGCAGAGGGGATCGCACGGTCGCACGGCCCCGACCCACGGTCGCACGCCTTGTTTGGGGGCCCATTCTGCTTAGTTTTGGGCTCCGTGCAATAGCGTGGGCTGAGGCGCGCAGGCCCACGCCTGTAAATGCAAATTGGGCCGAGAGCAACTCGTCCCACCGTGAGCTCGCACTGGGGTACCACGCGGGTGCATGGTCCGTGCGATGGCACGTGCAGAGGCATGCGGTGGCGCGATGGTGACAGAGAGCAACCATAATGGGATTTTGAGACCGCGCGGTCGTGCGGTTGGGTTGTGCGGGCTCATGCCCTGGACAAAGTCTTCCATATGTGGAACTTGAGGCTCGTGCGGCTACGCGGTCAGGATGTGCGGCCGCATGGGTGCTCTGTTTTTCAAATATCCCATCAAGAGTTCAATCTTTTTGTTGTTTTCTCTATTTTCCAATGTTTTTGGGTGGGTGTAGGCAATGTGCATGCTAAAACTAATGTGTTCACCCTTATAACACATCATCTAATAATCACACAAACAAATTCAAATATTTAAACTAATAAGTATACACATTATTCACAAAGAGATTTGAGTTTGGAGGATTATACCATGGTGGGGTGTCTCCCACATAGCACTTTTCTTTATAGTCCTTAAGTTGGACATGGATGATTGGAGGTCCCATTACTTCCACTTGGAATGGTCTTGCACCAAGTGGGTGTTCAAACTCTTCTTGTTGTGGAGAGCTCCCTTGAAAGCCTTTAACTTGCTTTTCAAATCATCCACACTAGCACACTTAAGTTCAATCTTCTTCCTTGCCTTGTCTTCTTCAAACTTTTTCTTTGAACTACCTTCCTCATGTTTCCTTTTCTTTTTAACGGAGTTTGCTGGTTCCTTCCTTTTTTTTTCTTCTTTACTTGAGGGGGAGTATTCCTCAACCCTTTTTCTTCTTTAATCTCGTCCATCGAACTTTCACTCTTCTCGCCTTCAGCTTCTATCGGAGCATTTTCCCCCCGAATTTCGTCATTACACAATTGCATCTGTTGGGCACTTTTCTTTTGCGGCGCGACTGGACGAGTTGGATGGAAAATCTCAGTGACATGCCCCACTCTGAATGAGAATGTTTCATCAACATAATCGAGTTGAAAGCTTGATGTCTTCAAAAAGGGTCTTCCGAGCAATACTTGAGGTGTGCCGCCTTTATCTCCCTTTGTCGCTCTTATAACATGAAAATTCGATGGAATTGTCAATTTTCCAATTTTAACCAAGACATTTTCCGCTATGACAGCTACAGCTACTATGCTTGTATCCACCATTGTGAATATCTCATTAGATTTCTTTAGCGGCCCGAGATCTAGCAGCTCATATAGCTCATATGGCATGACACTTCCGCAAGCACCTAGGTCACACATGCATTGTCGGATCTTTACCCCTCTGATCTTGCAAGTCACCAAACACGGTTCGAGATCAGCGCATTTGGCTGGAATCTCATTTTTAACCGCCTTGTTTCCCCTAAACACTATGGCTATGAAGAATGTTTCTTTGTCATCTTCTTCCTCCATATCTGCCTCTTCACTTTCATCCTCATCTTCACTTTCTTCCACCTCATCTGATTCATTTAGCTTAGCCAATTCAGATATCAATTCCAATAGCAATTCATCATGTGATCCCTCTTTGTCTTGTCCATTCTTCTCCTTTCGGACCATATTAATTCCTCCCTTTGGGTTTGGAAGAGGATGAGATGGCAGTGGGCTTGGGCTAGATGGTTGTGATGAGGTTTGAGGATTAACTGTTACTTGGTTAGTGAACTTAGTAAGCAATTCGATGAGGTTGGTCTGTTGGGTTTTAGTTCTTTTCTGAGCTTCCCTCATTCCCTTGTTTTCTTGCTGGAAGGCTCGGAGGGCTTCCTCATAAGTGGCTAGGAAAGTGGTAACCGGGAAGTTTGTGGGATAAGCTTGCCGAGTGTGAAAAGGTTGATATCGCTGGTTTTGCGAATTTTGTTGTTGATTGGCAGTGTAAGGTTGACGGTATTGGGGTGGTTGTTGTTGGTTGGAATTCCATCGGTTTTGTTGATAGTCTCTCCATCCTTGGGGTTGTGTTTGATATTGTCTATTTGGTGGCCGCATTGTTTGTCCTTCATAGAAATTATGGGAAGATGCGACGACATTGTCCTCTTGAAGTTGTGGGCATTCATCGGTGTAATGAGAGTTACATGTGCATATGCCGCAATGTCTCACTGGCACTTGTTAAGAGCTATTGAGCTGCTGTGTCAAAATTTTGGGGGCTGCCTGCTGCCCCTCTTTTATCTCTTTTAGCATGCTTGCTATGTCGGATAGAGATTTTCCAAGAACAGTTGATTCCGAGGGTGTAACTTTGAAAATTCCTTTTGCAGTAGATGTGGCTCTTGTTTTGAAGTGCTTATTGTTGTCGGCCACTGATTCTATTAACTCCCAAGCTTCTTTGGGGGTTTTGTTCATCAGAGCTCCCCTTGCAGAGGCATCAATTATTGACTTTTCCGTTGAATTCAATCCCTCAAAGAAGTAGTTTATCAAAAGAAGATCAGAGATCGAATGGTGAGGACATGAGGTTAGCAGTTTCTGAAAACGCTCATAGTACTCAAACAGTGTTTCCCCATGTAACTAAGTAATCCCTAAAATCTCTTTCCTGATAGCATTGGTTCTTGATGGTGGAAAATATTTTTCAAGGAATCTCCTTTTAAAAGCTGTCCAATCAACAGTTACTTCACAAGGAAGAGAATGATACCAGTCTTTGGCTCTGCCCTTCAAAGAAAAAGGAAAAGCAAAAGCTTTAACTGCGTCCTCGTCAACCCCAGTCCTTCGGGTGGCAGCGCAAATAACAATAAATTCCTTCAGATGCTTAATCGGGTCTTCACGTGGCATTCCATGAAACCGCGACAGCAGGTTGATTAATCCGGATTTCAGTTTAAAATTTTCATTTAGCTCCGAGTACCTAACCGGCTGGTTTTCTAGAGCCATACCTTCTCCGCCCAATTGTTTTAAAGTGACTTTAGGAAGGTCACCCATAGCGTTGGTACCTGTGTCAGAAGAAGGCAATTCAATGTTAGTTTCCGAAGCAGAATATTATGCAGAATCACTTTCTGAAGCAATTTCTTCAAGTTGAAAATACTGGGTATTTTCAAAATGAATGCGGCGCCTCACTTGTCGAATATGTCGCAAAGATCTTTCTATGTCCGGATCAAAAACCAATAAGTCAGGGTCTTCGTTCGACCGCAGCATTCAAAGGGTGATTCGTAAGTGTGATGATAAGTAGACTACACTAACAATCATATTCTAAATATTTACAAACTAACATATTTATAATATCAACATATCTACAAACAACAAAAAACAAGCACACATTTTTCAATTACCCGGCAACAGCGCAAAAAATTTGACGAGGCTCCCAAGGCCGGTTTAGAATCCCTTAATTTTCAAAACAGGAACTCGTTGCAGATAGTTCCGAACCAACTATGAGAGTTTCATGCAAACTTAGAAGAGGTGTCACAAAGTTTGCAACTAGTTAAAAATACTGAGTATTGAACTCGGGTCGTTCTCTCTAGGAATTGAAATATTGTGACTTATGATCGGTTGTGAAAATATCGGGGTTGCAATGGTGAGAGTTGGTAATAAGAGCAAAATAAGAGATGACTTGTATTGCAAGTAATCAGGGTGCTTGGTCTTGAGTTGAAGTATAATGTGTCCCTATGATCACCACTAATCCCAATTATGAATGGTTTTCACATATGACATATGCCCACTCTGTCAAATGGTCGAATGGGTGGAATTAACCCCATTCCGAATGTCCTAGGCAACCCACAATAAATGAAGGGTTTATCAACCAAAACTACACATGGACTATTGAAAATAGGTAAGATGAAAGCTGAAAAAGAAAAACTGAAGAAGAACACCAAAAAAACCAAGAAGGTTGCTATATTAGAATCAGAATCACATTCAGAATCAGAATATCAAAAATCATGTTCCACATAAATAGAAGCAGAATGAGAATCAGAGTCTGATTATGAGTAAAACCTCCTTTATTTCTATTCTTTTTATTTACATATGTCTATTGTTCATTTTTCTGTAATTAACAATAAGTTGGTTCTATTTATTGATAGAAAACAAAACAAAAAAAAAAGAAAGAAGGTAAGAGGAAACAAGAACATCAACAAGAATTGTGTCCTCAAGTTCATCAGATTCCACAAGTTGTTCTGATTCTGAAGAAACTATTTCAGAGGAACCACAACAACAAGAAAGACGAAGCAAAAGAGGAAAAGAGGAGGGTGCACAAGGTTCAACTGAACCCTTGAACCTAACACAGTAAAGTGCACAAGGATCTGTTCCTGAGTAAGTTTCCATTCAATATTATAAAAAAATATGTTTCTGTTTATTTTAGAATCCATTTTTTATTTATTTTCGAATCCATTTCTTCCTAGATTGCCACAAAGACAAGATCCTACACTTGCTGAAACATTAAAAAGCTTAAGAAAAAGAAAAAAACAAGAAGGAGAAGACAACAACATCAAGTAAAGAAGAAACCTTAATGAAGATGGTAAAATGCCGAAAGATGTAGGAAAGTCTACCTCCGAAGCTGCAATAGGGTCTTCTGAACAAACAAAGATGTTTGATTCAATTCAAACTGTTAACCTTGGAAAGGATGACAATGGTAAAATAATTGTTGACGACCCTGCCATTATACCAATTCAAACTGAAAAATAGTAATTAACTAGTTCTTTAATTTTTGTCTTCATTATTCTACAAAATTTGTTTCTGTTATTTGATTTGCTTTCTCTTGATGCAGGGTTTTGCAAGCTGAACCTGAACAGCAACAAAAATCACAAGATGCAAAAATAGAGCGCGCTGCTGAAGTAAAATCCAATAAAAAAACCTATTAAAGAAGAATAGGAACCTCAACCCCTAAATGTTCAAATGTAAGTATCTGTTTCTATTTCTTTAGTTTTCATCTTCAATATGCTATAAAATATGTTTCTATTATTTGATTTGATTTCTCCCGATGTAGGCCTTTGCAAGCTGAACCTGAACAGCAAGAAAAATGACGAATTGCTGAAGACAAGAGCCTTGACACTGGAGAATCCAATGAAAATCAAATTAAAGAGCAATCTGTGCCCATAAATATTCAAATGTAAGTATAAAATTCGTTTTTGTTTCTTTAGTTTTTGTCTTCAACATGCTTAAAAATTTGTTTCTGTTTCTTTAATTTTTGTCTTTAATATGCCTAAAAATATGTTTCTTTAAAATAATTGTTGAATACACAAATCTAAAACCTTGTTTACAAAAATAGAAAGAGATTTAAAGAAAAACAGAACGTGATCTTCTAACTAAATAAAAAACAATCTTCCTGCGAAATATGCAGAATGATAATTCTGCATTATTGATCCTTCAACCTCAGAAAGAGCTTTTCTTTTCTTTCTATTTGTTGCACTTGCTATTTATGTCTCAGTATGTGAACTCAATCTTTTCTTCGGAAGTCCTCTTGATCTAACATGTGATGGACTTTTCAAATCATCCATCTCACTCAAAGAACCATCTTCATGTTTTATGATAGGGTTTCCTTTATATTTAGCTTTATATTCTTTCATCTCATTGAACACTTTATCATAAGCACGGTGAATCATAGCAGTTAATACTTCATTCTGATGCCTCTTCGCATGATTTATAAGACCGGAAGAGCAAACCATTAATTCCCTGGGTCCTTGGCTACAATACTGGCACATCATAGCTGCTATTAATACCTGTATACCTCCTATTTACATTCTTACTCCATCATTCCAGTATATATTTTGGCGAAATCTTATGCACTCTCTCATCACTCAGCACCATCAAAGAATGACGGCATACTATACCTCTTGATTCAAATAGTAAGCACTCGCAATTAACTTCAAGTGATATCGCATCGTACGTAACTTCAAACCAGTTGCTCATGCTACTTGAAACATCTTCTAAAACTTCATAAACAGCAATTCCTAAAACGCGCTGCTTCAATCTTGTCGTACAGTTAATCTTTTCTCTAAATTGTGCTTGCACTTCCCTGAATTTCGCATACCTATAAGGATGCAGAAATTGGTCTTCAATTCCTGATTTAGTTGCACAATGAATGGTGGTGTAAATATCTGCAGCATTAACTTCCCTCTATTTTTTTCTTTACTACCTAGACAGTCATCACATTACTTAGCAAGTTGGATCAAAGAGTTCTTCTGAGTAATGAACTTGTTAAAAACATTATGCATGATCTCGCTCCTTTGTGTACTTCTCATCCCAGTTCAAAAGCATATATCAATATATATAGGAACCCATAGATGACGATTTCATAAAGTTCTGATAAAATGAACAAAAAATATAAGCATAATCAAAATGGAACCTAAATTTAAATTCAAATAGAAACATATTTTGTATGTAAAAAGAAGGAAATTATACCTAACAACCACTTATTCCCACGTAGACCATGCTTAGTAAGAAAAGATTCTCAATCTCTTTCAAAAATATCCATTCAAAGAGAGGGCCGCACAATATGACTCATCTCTTGTTCAATGTCAACTTATCACTTGAATCCATTCACTTTTTATTAATATTCTTCATAAGGTGCCAAATACACCCCCTATGGATTGTTGTTGGCATACAAGCTTCAATGGCGCTTGGCATCGATGGGCATTGATCGGTAATAATTTCTTTTTGTGCCTTCCCTCCCATGCAATGAAGCCAACAATTAAATAGTCATATGAATGATTCAGTATCCTCATTCTTCATTAGAGCACATCCAAGTATTATAGAATGCCCATGATTATTCACAAAACAAAAGAAATAAAAGGAAAATCATACCTATTTATAATGAAAACAAAATAAGAAATGAAAGAAAACAGAAACGGATTTAGTAGTAGAAATGCAAGACAATTCTGCACACCTGTTATTATTATAAGTTGTGACAAATGACCCAACATCTACAAAATATTCAAAAGCAGCCTTGCTTCTTGCATCAACCCTAAACGCATTCTTAATTCTATTATCATCGTCGAGTACAATCTCATAAAAGAAGTCTTGATTCTTCTCCTTCATTTTCAAGAAGTATTTTCCAAGTGCTTTTGTATCTTCTTCTTCCGACACATTCCGAACCTACCTAGTGATGTAGTTTCATACATCTTTTTTAATGAAGCCCAACACATTATGACCACCAGCAGCTGTCTCAAACGATTGATAGGTTTAATTTGGACTAACACCAGAATGATCATTATTTTTAATTGTAGGACGAACATACATGTTAAGCTCCCTATGTTGTGCTAACATCTGAGTTTGATCTGGACAGCATGGATGTGAATGATGAAGAACAACCTTGGAATACGCCAAAGTCCAGTCTTCTTCACTACATGCACATAAATTCGTGCAGGACAGTTTGCACCGCACGTGGGATTCGTCTTCTCAACAACCAGTACGATGTCCATTTCCCCTCTCTATTACATGTGATGAGTTGATTCTTTATTTCCTTGGTCTTCTTACATCTATTGGTGTTCCTTATTTTAGTAGAAAACCAGGCACGTTTAGCATATGCTTTATAGAAAAGCACCAGCTTCTTCAATTGTTCGAAAAGTCATTCCAACCTTTGGAATATACTCCTCATCAAAATCACACAAAAATTGCAAAAAACCATAACAGAAACAGATTTAAATAAAAAAACAAAAATGATTTTATATAACAATGCGAAGTATATTTAAAACACAATGCAGATTTAATAAAACAATGCTTCATAAAAAATAGAAACGGATTTAAATAAAAAAACAGAAACAATTTTAAATCCATAGTCAAACTATAAAAAATTAATTCAAACTCCATTGGTTTCATCATCTTGCTCAACGAAGATATAAAAATTGATTCAACAACAACAACAAATATTGATTCACATTCTATACGAACGAAAAACACGATCAGATCAAACAATAAACTAATTCACAGAGTTAAGCAACAACATAATCAAACTAATAAACTAAATCACATAATTAAACCCTAAACCAGCTACAAACGTAAACTAATTTCAAAAACCTACGCGATCTGCTCTGTTGCAGCAGCAAATTCAAATCAAATGAAAAACTACTAGTATCCATTCTCGACGAGTAAAAAAGAGGAAGAAGAACGAGCAGAAATTGTCGAGAGTGACGAGGAAGAAGGTGAGTGACGAGAGGAAGAAGAAAACAGAGAGAAGAAGGGAGAAGAAAGTATCATTGGCGTGATTGCTAAGAAAAAAAAAAAGGGCGCATGAATAAGAGATGAGTGTGAATGAGAGAAGCTTGATTAAGCTTGGTTGGTTAACAAACTTGGTTGGGTAGAATTATTGAATTTATAATAGTGAATTATTTTTAAAATAAGAATTTTAGTAATATTATTGTATAAAAAGTCAATTCAATTTATTTTTATTTAATTAATAAAATAGGCGAGTCCACCGTAGAAATTAAAGTTCATATTTTTTTATTATATAAGAAAGAGATTTCTTTAATCTCTAGTTAGTGTTTATGACAAAAAATCTAATATAAAATTATTTTTTATAACAAATAAACCATGAGAGTTCTTTGTTGGAGTTGCTATTATTGGCACCATCCAGTCAATTATTATTGTTTTGTTTTGTTTTATTATAGTAGAATATAATCCCCCAAGATTCTAATTTGTCTTGGTATCTTGACGTAAAGGACAACAATAATTATATTAGAAAATATAATACTAAAAAATAGTGTCATGATTAGCATGAATGACATGGTCGGCTTAGTGACCAAAATGTCATGAATAATATTAGCATATCCACATGATTAGTTGTAATAGTTTTATATACTATAGTTAATTATTGTGGCTATTATAAACTAGCAAATAAGTGATGAATGATTGATTAATAATGTTGTACGGGACTACGGGAGTTGCCGCAACAAAACATTGCAACATTATATCTGCACTAAGGGTTAGGTATGAGCACCATCGACATAGTCAAATAGAGAACAATTTACTTCTTATTATACATTTAAGCATTTACTTCAAGCAAGCTGAATTAAGTGATTTTTTTCCACTCTAACTTGACACGCGCAATTTCCCACACTCCCAAAATTTGAAAATCGTGAAAACATCCGCGCCCAATTTCTATACAACTCCTTTTCCTCTTCCTCTTCCTCCTTCTTCTTTCTGCTACTGCGTCGCCATCACCGTTGCCGCCGTTGTCGTCGCCGCCGCCGCCGTAGTTGTCGTCGTCGTGATCATGGTTGTCGTCGCCATCTTCGTAACCTTCTTCTTCCTCATCTTCTTCCATTTTTTCTTCTTCTTCCTCCTCCTCTTCTACTGTTACGTTGTTGTTGTTGTTGATGATGATGAAAAACCGGATTGGGTTTTCATGAAAAGCAGAAATAGATTTTTATATAAAACAAAAACAGATTTAATTTTCATATAAAAATTGAATTGGATGTTCAAGAAAATAAAAACGGGTTTTCATGAAAAACAGAAATGAATTTTGAAGAAAAACAGAAATGAATTTTCATATAAAAATTGAATTAGATTTTTCACAAAAACAGAACGAATTTTCATGAAAAATATAAACGAATTTTGAAGAAAAACAGAAATAGATTTTTATATAAAAATTGAATTGGATTTCTACGAAAACAGAAATGAATTTTCATAAAAAGCAGAAATGAATTTTTTTTTTTTTCATTTCTTCTTCTGCCAACTCCTCCTCCTCCTACTTGAAGAAGAAGAAAAAAACTACAGTAACAGATGCGGGAAAACACGCACGTGAACGTGTGGAGCTTAATTGGACTTAGTTGGCAAAATCATTTGGTTGTATATAATTATAGTTATAAATTAATAATATTGACAAAAAGTTAATAAATTTAATTCGTGGGTTGAACAAAAAAAAAATTTAATAATTCTTGTTTTGACTAATTAGCAACATTACATAATATAATGAAAAATATAGCTAAACACTACATGCCCGCATTATGAATTGTCATATGTATTTAGTCAAATCCTCTGTTAGTGGTCAAGTTTTATTCTTATTCCAAAATTAGACATTTTTTTGAGACATTATTGACATGGTGGAAAGTTTTCCTTTTCAAATGTGGTTATGATAAGTTATCTTTTCAGCGGCAGACCTTTATTAGGAAAATGGGGGTATGGGTCCCAAAATATTTGTAAAATATTTATTAATATAATTCTAAAATAAAACAAGTAGGTCAATTGGTTAACCATTGAGGGTAAATATATTGAGCCTTGTTCAAGTCCAGATTACTTAATTTTTCACATTTTTTCCACTTCTTTCATATTTAAGTGCCGTGTGCCACTATTGTTTCTTTGAAATTTAAAAAATAAAAAATAAATCTTACTCTATTTTTTAACTAATATCTTACTTTATATTGTTTTAGAAAAAAAAACTTATTATATTCTAAAGAAAAAACTTGCTATGAATTTTACAAATTAGACACTACTACTCTATGCAAATATACATTATAAAAATTAAATATCTTTAGTTTAGTATCATTTAATATTTTACTATCACTTGTTTTAGAAAAAAAAAAATTATTATATACTAAACAAATAACTTGCTATATAGTAATAGAATTAATTCAGGTGTATCATTATACATTTCTGTACACATCATTCTTAGCATGGAAAAATGTAAATATTATAATAAAAAAATTTATGTGCTGATATTTTTATTTTTCTGTACTAAAAATAATGTGTATGGAGGTGTATAATGATACATGTAGCATTACTGATAATAATATATCACACCCATTTAAAAAATTGTTATGTGCTTCACATATCACACACTACTATTACGAGCAAACCTACATTATAACAATTAGATAATTTGATTTATAATAATTCTAGATATATACGTATTTTTTCCAATCAAATTCAACCAAATTTTTTATTCTATGTCAAATAGAAGACTATCATATTAAATAAATATTTATTTTAGTGCTATTTTTCTTATTATTTAATATCAAATAAAATAATATTTTATTTAATATAAAAATAATCAATAAATATTAATGTTATTATATTTATGTAAATTACTAAAAAAATTATAAATTGCAACTTTTTTATAAAAATTTCTAGCCTCCCAAATATTATTTTCAAGCTCCGCCACTATATTTTTTGCACATCATTATCTCTAGATCTTGAGCAAAATTTTTGTATAAGTGTATCTTTCATCTTAAGCAATGATATATGAAACATATTAGTACATATTCTTATTATGTTTGTAATCTTTTTTCTCTTTAAATGCATGTTGGACCATGTATAATTAAAAAGCGTGAAAGTACACGACACTATGAATGATCGCTCCACTTTATTTGATCTTCTCGTACTAATAATTTGCACTTTTTAGCTTAGGAGCTTTGATATTTTGACAAAAAATGACTATTCAGAATAAATAACATACTAATTAAATAGCTAGTATTCTATAGTATAATTATTATCATTAATAATGTAATTTACCTCATAAACATGATCATTTATAATAATATTGAACACCAATAAATGGTCTAACATGTTGATATTGTTATTTGAATAATTAGAAAATCCATATATATATATATATATATATATATATATATATATAT
>JASCZI010060784.1:19572-35577 GCA_036250425.1 Stylosanthes scabra | reverse complement strand
TCAGCTCATTTGAAATCGAAGAGACATATAGAGCGAATTCTCGCTCGTCATAGAATCCAATCAGGTATATTTGTGCCAAATTGGGTATCTGTAAAACACAAAAACTAAGTAAAAATAATTCAAACCTTTTCATTCATATCATCTCTGCTTCATTCATTATCAATCTGGAAACTCAATTTGAATTTTAGATTACAACATTAGCTAAGTCTTGTACCAATAGAGTCAGCTACACCGATTAGACAACCCTATAGTATCTTTAAATTAGAGAATAAAATTTATACATCAATATATTCATTCTTTCCTTTTCTTTTTTTTTCCCAAATCTTTACCACGGTGTTCAGACCCCATTACCAAGAATATGACTAATTTAACACTGTGACTGCTTCGCCCAGCATGCTGGGATGAAGTTTTCTTACCACTCATCAACGCAAACCCAGTGTTGGTCTACATTGAGAGTGTGTGTGTATTTGGAAACATGAACTCACCTACCAGTCAACAAACACAGGTCCACTCAACAACCAAGATCCTAATAAAGTGAAGCTGTAGGACAGGGACTGTAGTAGTAGATTACATCTCAATGCTCAGAACATAATTGACAGTAAGTGAGAACAGTCACTAACAGATTCATAACTGAGTAAGTAATAAGGGATCCTGATACCCCCTCTGTATCCCCCCTATATAATCACATGTACAACAGATCATTCTCAAAAGAACGATATCCATTCAGATTCACTCGATCTCTATATCTCTAGATTCTCTGAATTCATAGACCCAAACTCAGTTAATACATCAGCAACTACATTGGAAAATTTAATTTCTTTTACACTTTTTTTTTAAAATTTTTCTTTCTTATAAATATATAAACACAAGTTTGCCTACATAGAACCCGTGCTGATCTATACATTAGTATCATACATTGAGAAATCCAAACTTTTTCTGTTCTCTTAGCAAGTCAACATTGAAATTCAAAGTAAAAGTTCCTCCTTTTTTAGTGTTTCCTCAATTTGGTTAGGAACAACAGCATGTAGTTTTTGCATTCTTTAAAAATGACAAAGAAGCATCAAGCGTACCCTCTTACAAGCTGAAATAGGATGATGAACCATTGGCAGGCCAGCCAAAGGGAAAAGGGGTTTTGGAACGTTGAATGAAAGAGGCCGAAATCTGGTCCCTGCACCATTACAACCAAAAATTGGAAGCCCAGATAAAATACCACTTGTGATAAAGACTTCAACTTTGATCGATGTCAACCAAAAATCTCCAGGAAAAACAAAGTACCTTTGGTGGGTCCACCAACCATAATCACAGCAACAACCTTCTCTGTGCTGCCCATGCCCTCAAAGCTTTGTTTGATTGAGTTCTGGGATTTGAAGCCTCTAAATCAGCTTAAAGCTTTTGGGTGAGAAAAGGTAGCTGAAATACAAATGACTTGATTTGAGTAATAAATCGTTTCCCATTAAACATATGGGGTGGGCAGGAAGAGCATAGGAAGGTAAGTGCTAAGGTAAGTGCCTACCAGAACACTTACACGTACACAGGCACGGAATGCAGGGGCGTAGCTCAGAACAGAAATACATACCAGAACAAAATGCAGAGTTTCATAAACCTAAATCTAGAATTCAAATATCAAAATGCGTATGTTGTAAGTCATAAATCATAAGAGAAAAAGCACATTACCAATACAAATGCTTTTTTAATTTATATTTAGAGTTAAATCAACTTTGTATCCCAAATTCCCACACTACATGTTAACATAGCATTCTAAGTGAAAGCAGTTCTCTAAGACATTCTATCAAACACCTTTTCTGCATCATAAAAGAAGCCACATTTTCCACACATATGCACAAACCCTATATCAAGGAATATAGAACCGCACACTCCCCAAGTTTTAACCAAAAAAAGGAATGCAACAAGTGCCATATCCCATTTCAATGCGAATGAGTTCATGATCCATGACAAAGATTCCTCCTACTCCAATAGTGATAGAAGAGTTGTATTCATAACTTTGGTAAACATCTTATGCTGATTAATGTTTAACTAGAAACAAGTCTGAATGACATTGCTTTAATTGATATTTTTAAAAAAAAAAAGAAAAAGAATAGAGACAGATTCTACCAGGTATAAATATAAAGCATGAGGGGATGGCAACAGGTCCCCATGGGGGTGAGGACCCGCCCCATACCCACTGGATATCCAAATTTCCGCGGATATCCACGTATTTGAAAAAAGAAAAGAAAAAATAAAAAATTAAATAAAAGGGAAAATATTATAAAAAAAGAAGAAGGTAATGATAATCCTCAATCATAATACATATATGACACCATATTAAAACATCCAAAGTAAAAAATAAAACCAATTTATCCCTCAACTATATCAAGATGGTTAGGAATCATATCAAGATGTTCCCACAGATCTGTCACCAGAATTTTTCCGTACACACAACAACAATTTCTAGTATCTACAAAATAAATAATACATACATTGACTTCAAAATTATTCCTCAATTATACACAATGTTTATAACTGGTAATCAAAGCACAAATTACAGCCTTAAAACAGAAGCAAAAAGAACACTCATAGGAAAAATCAACAGCATTCAAGTCAACTTCAACTTGTTTTATCTTTTTTAGAGAAAATTGAAGGAAAGAACATCGAATTGGAACAAAATGCTATGAAACCACCATGAAAGTTTCCATGAGACAAACCTCCAAACACAAATAAGAATCAGATTCCCATGGGACAATAGCATCAAATCAAAATCCATCTCAACAATTAAGCCAGTGGAAGGTAAAGACCAAAAGAAGAAAAAAGGATCATAGGAGCTCAACCAAAATCATTTGACGTCCCAAAAACATAACTGAGGCCAAGAAAATGAAAATATAAAATTAAATTAAAACCAGATTTTAGCATATAACACCTTGCAAAATGATAGAGAATTAATTAGAAAAATAATCAGACTAAACCATAAAGACTACCATATTTTGCTTTATTCAACTAGATGTGTTGTTTGAACTGTGTCTGTGGGGGTGTGTCAGTGTGTGGGGTGTTCATGGGCGGGCAAAGCCGGGTTTGCATTGGCGCAGACCTGACCTGACCCTAAATTTTAACCGTTTGGGTGAACTTTTTAACTGGGTTTGTGCCAGGTTTAACCTCGAGTCTTAAACTGGAAATTGAAGAGGAACATAATCAACTGATTACAGCAAATGGCCACAACAACAGTAACATCTCAACAAATTAAAAATATAACCCTATACCAATTTAAAAACAGAACAATATCAACAACACAGCATATAAAAAGAAGAGGTAATGCTCAATTTAGTCCTTAAAATTCTCAATGCTCATCAAAATAGCCCTGACTTTTGGAAATGACCGTACTTGGATTTGCAAATTGTGAATCTATTTGGTCCCTAATTCAACTATGGTTAGTCTTTACACCTAACGTTTTAACACTCTGTATCAACAATATGTTAACAAAAATTATATTAGGGACCATAGGTATTCACAGTTTGCAAATTCAACGCTCATTTCCAAAAGTCATGACTGTTTTGTTGCGTCTTGGGAATTTCAGGCACCAATGTTCATTACCTCTATAAAAAAAAATATTGAAATTCCTTCAATTTCATGGAAAAATTCTCAGTAACAACATCAACAATAAAGCATACAAAAGAAGTAAAATAAGACGGCAACGGTGAGCACCTGACCAAGATCCAAAGCAACGAAGACGGCGAGCTCGGAGTACGGCGACGCCAAACAGAGGCGAAGAGTGTGAGGTAGAACAGAGGCGGCAGGGAGAGCAGATCGGAACCGTAAGAGGCAGAGATCTTGAGAGCGAGACAAGAATAGAGCTTGCAGTGAGAGAGTAGAGTGAGGTGAAAGAGAGCAACAGAGTTTGAGAGTGAAAAGAAAGTGAGAGAGCAGCAATGAAGATTGAAGAAGGGTTGCCTGCTGGAAGTTAGTAGTGGCTAGTGGGTAGCGGGTAGCATGCGAAGAAGAAGAAATGTGGAAGAAGAGGATACTGGATAGTGACTATCGGTGGGAGTAGTCACAGCATTACAATATGGAATATCCAAGTTTGATACTTAACATATAAATATTTCGGTTGTGCTAGGTGTACACATAAACACATTAAAACACATAAATCTTTCTCACTTGAAAAGTGATTAATTAGGGTGTGTTTGTGTTTTTTGTGTATACACTAATATTAATTGAAAATCTTATTTATTAAATACTTTATTATTATTATTATTATTATTATTAAAAATGTGTCAATTTTTTAAAAAAAAATTTCACATATGTGTAAAAAAATTTAATTTTTTTTAAATTAAAAATTTTATCATTTTAATCCAATTTTATTTAACTCTTTTATCACTTCGCAATTTCATTTTGTAATCCATTTAATCCAATTTTATTCAACTCTTAAATTAAGAGTGTTCATGGCTCAGGTTAATTTGGATTTAGTATAAATGAGAATTGAACCAATTACGGTTTGGTTCGGTTTTGTTATTTTTTCGTATGGACTCGATGAATAGACAATGTACACATATCTCATTAACACTAACAAGAGTTGGATAAAATTGGATTCAAATGATAAAATTGAATTAAAATGATAGAGGTAACATCCTCAAAGTATGGTAATTGAGGTCAACTGTATGGGGGATTTTCTTACTCTCACTCTCTCCCCATAAGTGTGTAGTGCTCTTACTAAGCCAGTAACCTTATTAGAGGTCAAGTCAGCTGTGGATTGCATGAGTTCTTTCAAAATTCCGGGTACTGATGGTTTTCAAGCGTGCTTCTTTAAGGAATATTGGGACATTGTGGGCTCTAATGTTTGGCAAACTGTTAGGAATATCTTCCTCGGAGAAGCTCCTAATTCGGCTGTTCTCGAAACTCTTGTGGTCCTTATTCCTAAGTGTGACTCTTCCACTCACATGAAGGATTTCAGACTCATCAGTCTCTGTAATGTCATTTACAAAATGGTCACCAAGGTTTTTGTTAACAGGTTGCACCCCTTTCTTAATGATATTATTAGTCCTAATCAGGGTGGCTTCATTTCTGGGAGAGGAGCACCAGACAATATTATCGTGGCTCAGGAGATTCTTCACTTCATGAGAAGGACGAAGTCTAAGAAAAATAATATTACCTTCAAGATTGATTTAGAAAAAGCCTATGATAGAGTGGATTGAAGGTTTTTGGAGCATACTTTGGTTAGTTTGAGTTTTCCTATGCTGTCTATTCGGTTAATTATGAACTGTGTTAAAGCGTCCTTTTTATCTATCATGTGGAATGGGGCGAAATTAGATGCTATTCATCCTTGTAGAGGTCTTCGTCAGGGAGATCCAATGTCCCCATATTTGTTTGTCATATGCATGAAATGTTGGCTTCTTTCATTTCTGAGTAGGTTCAGGAAGATGTCTGGGATCAGGTAGCTGTTTCCAAAGGGGGTCCTCGAATCTCTCACTTAATGTTTACCGATGATTTATTGCTCTTTTGGAAGGCTAGGAAGAGTCAGGTGCAACGAGTTATGGCCACTTTAGAGAATTTTTGTAAGGCATCAGGGATGAAGGTTAACCTGGATAAATCTAAAGCTCCTTGTTCCAATAATGTTTCTAGCAGAAGGCGTGATTTGCTCTCGGGTGTTTCCCAAATTTGATTTACTCAAAATTTGGGAAAATATTTCGGGGTCAATCTTAATCATGCTAGAGCTTCTAGGCAGTCCAGCTAGGATATTCTTTTTCGAATCAAATCCAGGCTCTCGGATTGGAAAGGTCGACTTCTGAATAAGGCGGGGGCGTCTTTGCCTTATCAAATCTGTTGCTTTTTCCTTGCCCATTTACCAAATGCAGGTACTCTCCTTTCCTTCATCTTCTTATAATGAGATCGATGGCCTTAGCTTTTGACTAATTAGAGTATTGTTGTCACCCCAAAGAAATTTGGTGGGCTAGGGATTAAGAATACAGCTTGTATAAACACTACGCTTCTTGGCAAGCTCGTCTGGCAGCTTAATCACTCCCGGGAGAAACTCTAGGTACAAATCATGCTTGCAAAGTACGTGCAAAATGGGAATATTTTGGACTTGCATTCTCCATCTCGGGTTTCTGGTACTTGGCAGGGTATCCTTAAAGCGCTTGTGAAGTTAAAGGATGGTTATGTGTGGCTTACAGGGAATCTGGATCAGTCCTTTTGATTTTCTAATTGGCTTCCTTGTGAAACTTTAGCAGAGGAGCTCCCTTTTCTCCATATCCCGGATACTAATCTCCTTTTATCTGATCTTTGGTGGAATGGAACCTGGCACCTTGATGGGCTGTTTACGGCTCTTCCTGATTCGTTGAGGCAACTTGTTTTATCCATCAATTTAGATGTCCAAGGTAATCATGTTAAGGGTTGGGTGTGGAAGTCTAATTCTTCTCATGTCTATTCCACTAAAGATGGTTATGATTGATTAGTAAGAGACAAACATGGCTGGGGTACTGATGAGAATTGGTTGTAGATCTGGAATCTGAAAGTACCAGAAAAGATCAAGATGCTACTTTGGTTACTTTTTCATGATGTTGTGCCTACTGCTTCTTTTCATTTTCAGCGTGGGTTGGCCCTTCGGATGTGTGTTCGCGTTGTGCTGCTTCCGCTGAAACCGTAGCTTATTGTTTCTTCTTGGGATAACTATACTTTTGGTCATAAAGGTTTGTCACCAAAATCAATTTAGTCACAATCCTTTTTTCGTTAAAAAAATTGTCACAAAGGTTTCAATTTCTTTCAAAATTACCCTTTTTGACAATTTTACCTTCCTTTAATTTTTTTTAAAAAAATTAGAACTAACATCCAGTCATCAACACCAATGAAACACCATTGTTATTGCTAACAATTCAACATCGATACAAAAAAACACCATTACCAACAATAATTAATAACTACATAGAACATCAAATTTCATAACTGACATGGAAAGAACAAAAATTTGGGGATGAAAAACAACAATCAACAACTACAATCAATCATCAACAATCATCATCAACAACAACAGTATCATCATTTGCGATGAACATGAGATCTCTAAATCAACAACAACAACAATTTAAGAATGAATAGGAGATGTTCTTCCAATGACCAAGAGTATTATCATTTTTCATATTTAAAAGTAGGAGATGTTTAACGGAAGGGAAGGTAGTGGCAGAATGGGAGCTTGGAGACGGTGGCGTCGTGGCGGCAATGGAGTCTCTAATCTTTAACAGAGGCGGTTGAAGCTTCGCGGCGACGGTTACAGGATGCGATGACAACGGTTGAATCTTCAATGGTGACGGTCCGCACCTTCACTTCCTCATCGTCCTCTTCCTCTCTCATTCACCTTCCACTTCGACGGCGGCTTTTGCGGAGCAACAGCTCGGTAGTCACAGTGGCAGGGTAGGACGACGGTGACGAGAAACTCCTTCAACCCCTCGCGTTCTTCCCCTTCCAAACTCGCCTCTCTCTTCCTTACCAGCGACGGTGGTGCTGGTAACGTAAGGTCTTCCACCAGCTCCATCTTTCTCTCTACTCCTTTATCCCTCTTTTCCAACTTTCTCTCTCTGATTCTTTCCTTCTCCATTCTTTTTTTATCTGATTGTGTGTGTACTGTGTTGTGTGTGAGGTGAGGGTGAGGGTAGGAGTTTAATTGGAATTTAGGGATTTAGATTTGGTAAAGTTGAAATTAAAGGGTAAAATTGTCATTTTATTGATTTTGAAAAAAATTGAAACTTTTGTGACAATTTTTTTAATGAAAAAAAGATCATGATTAAATTGATTTTGGCCACAAACCTTTATAACCAAAAGTACAGTTATCCATTTCTTCTTCTATCCGAAATCCCTCTTGCTCTGGTTACGGTTTGGTTTTCACCCCCTAACACTACTAGCTCCTCTCTTTTTCTTGATTGGGTCCGTTCTCTTTGCTCTTTTGATACCTTCTTATTTTGTGCTATTTTGTGGTGGATATGGAGGGATAAAAATAATGATGTGTTTTGTCCTGGTAATTCTTGGAGTGTGGATAAGATCGCTGGCCTAAGCAGGCACAATGCTAGTGAATTTGCTTTCTTCTCATCCTCTAGGCAACTTTTCATTTCCCCTCATTTTGGTTTGGATTGGGATCCTCCTCCAACCAGTTTTGTGAAAGTGAATTGTGATAGTAGCTTCTTTATTCGTGGGCAATTAACTGGCTTTGGTTGCATTATTAGGGATTCATCTGGTTTTTGTTTGTGTGGTTGTTCTGGTAGTATGAGGGCTGACTCCAGTCTGATTTATGAACTTTTGGTTTGTAGCATGGTTTGTTACTTGCTTGGGAATCTGGTTTCAGAAATATTATATGTGTGACTGACTGTTGGGAAGCGTATAACTTAATCCATCAATATTGTTTACATGTTTGTGATCATCAGGACCTGATTGGAAAGATTAAGGACATTATTCTTCGGCATTGGTCTGTGCGTATTTTGATAGTCCAACGCTCCGCCAATTCCGTGGCTGATAGGGATGGCAATTTGACCTACCCCGCCCTGAATGGGACGGGGTTTTGGGGCGATTGCGTGGATATGGGGCGGGTATGGGTAATGATCGCCCCGCCCCGTATACATATTACATAATTTAATTTAATTTTTTAGATATTTAATAATATTTAGATGATTATTTTAGTAAATTTAGTTTAGAAAAATTCTAAATCTAATTTTCTTTTGGTTTAAAACTGTTGTCATGTTGCGAATAATTATATATTATTTGTATTTAATTTTAGTTTTCTAATATTTTATTACACAATGAATAATCTTGTTGAGTAATTTAATTTAATTTACTTACGTTATAGATACCTGTGAATTTGGGTATGGGACAGTATTACTCATGGTTTGGGTATGAGGCTAAAAATTATATACTCGTAGATTTGGGTTTGGGTATAGGTGCTTCAATACCTGCCCCGACCTGCCCCATTGCCATTCCTAATGGCTGAATTCTTAGCAAAGAATGTTGCAACTTCTCAGCTTGCTTATTCGGAGTGGAGTACTCCTCCAACTGACCTCTTGGTCTTGCTTCAACGGGATCTAGTGACTTAGTGTTTCTTTTTCTCTGTTTGTTTTCCTTTTCGTCTACAAAAAAAATCTCTTTGAAATTCTTCATTAATAACCTTTTTTTTTATGAGATGACATGAATGGGAAAGTTTCATTCAAAGTCAAGGAGAAAATTTTAGCAATTAATAGCCCAGTACTACAGCCTGGATCCGATCAATTTTAATTAAAGCCGAGCCAGTTTAAATAAAAATTCGGTCAGATCCAATGACCCAAATCCAAAACCCTTACAGGGTTCAGGTTAATATTGACTCGGCCTGATAAAGTAATGACGAAACAACTCAAACAAGTGGTTATTCTCACCCACATCCACCTTAGTCCTTACACGCCACCCTCTTTCACCACTTCACATCTTCACCGTTCACCCTCTTCCGTCCCACTCTTTCCCTTTCTCCAAGCAAGCAGCGCCTCTCCCTCTACCTCTCAGTCTCTCTCACGCGGCTCTGTCTCACCGTTGCCGCAGCCACTGGTGTGATCCTCGTCCTTAGATCTCATCCCTGCTCCTCTTCACCGTCAGATCTAGGTTTTCATTGTGCTCTGTTTGCAGTTGCCATCGCTGTGCCTCTCTCTGTGCTCGGCGTTGTGTCCTCGCTGCTTCCACCGTCGGCTTTCTCTCTGCCACATTCCTCGCTCGATCTACCCTCTCCCTCAGAAATTTTGCTTTGATTTTTTGGTATTAAAACAGTTAATGTTGTTAGTGAAATAATATCCGTTGAATTGAACGAATTTCGATGTCTTTTTTATTGTGTTGTTGATATTGTTCTGTTGATGTTCATAGGGGTGTGTAAGGATCGGATACGATCCGCGTATCCGCGGTAATATCCGCACTCCAATCCGAAATTTGCGGATATTATCCGATCCGCATAGATGTCGGATCGGATCGTATCCGATCTGCACATATATAGGATTAGATATCGGATTTGTGTTTGATATCCGTGTATCCGATCCGCAGATCCGCGGATCCGCACATATATAGATATAAATAAATAAATAAAATTATAAATAAAAAATATAAATATGTATTATTGTGTTTCACATAAGAAACCCTAGCCGTCTCCAAGCACACTTCTTCAGAATCCCAAATTCAAAAATCACGCCTCTTCCTTCACAAAACCTCACCTGCCATCAGCCATACTCACCATCTCCTCTATCTTCCAACCGTCCTTGCCTGGCGCAGCCACCCACCAGTCGTCCCTTATCACCGAGTCGCCTCGCGACTACCAACCCGCCGTTCTTTGTTCCTCGACACCACCAAGACGCGCAACTGCCTAACACCGCCTGGTGGTAGAAGCTCAACACTGCCATGTCGTCGAAGCTTGTCTCATCCTCCTTGGTCCTAATCGCCTCCGCTTTCTGATCGCCGCTCCATCATCGTCTCGGATCGCCGAATCTGTGGTGTTCTCTGCTTGCCGCCGCCGCCAAGTCTCGCCTCCTCCTTGTGCCTCTTCTCGTCGACCATCGGCTCCGGTTGTCACCGTCGCAATTAGCCGCTTTTGCTCTGTTCCATCTTCAACTGATGAACTCTGTTCTGTTCTAACTTGTTCATCTTGATCTATCTTCTAGTTTCTTTTTTTGATTTTGATTAACTATTTTGTAAGTTGTTATATTTTTTTTCTGATTTGATAAACTTCTAAGTTGTTCTAATTGTTTAACAATAATAGTATGCATTTAAATCATCCCGATTATTTGTATTGTTTTTTTGTATTTTATAAGAATGAAGGGATTATGCATATTGAAATTTAAAAGGAATCAATTGATGGGGAAGAGAACCGTTGATTTTTTGGTGTCCGAAGAGAACTGCTGATTAAAGCTTTATTTGTTGTTTTTGAGTTTTAATCGGCTGAATTTATGTTTGTTTAATTGTTTTGTCAAGAAGATTACATGTTTTATTATTAATTTGTTATGAATTTTTTGCTGCTTTGATGATAATGACTTTGAGGATTGAGAAAATAGGATGGAAACAGCGTTTGATGGCTTTTTTTTAAGCAAACAATTTTTGTTTTTCTTCAGCTTCTCTAATTGCGGATATATCCGCAACAGTCGGATCGGATACGAAGGTAAAAGGTGCGGATATTGTATCCGATCTGATAAAAATGTTGCGGATCGGATAGAGAAATCAGCCATATCCGATCCGATCCGTGCACACCCCTAGATGTTCATAGTTTATTCTGTTTGTAAACGTTATTAGTGTTGACAAATGCTGAGTTTATCTATGCTCATCTTCAATGTTTTAAACCCGGTATAAGATTGGCTTGAACAGTTAAGGTGTAACGAGAATTGTTTTTCCATGAGAAATGTTTAATCGATAAGAATTGTTTTTCATATTTGGATTGCTTGTTATACTTAGAGATTATGATTCACATTCAATTATTAACACGGTTTTGTTATTATATGTTTCAGATAAGGCAAGGGGGTTGAACATCTGAATTGTTGGTAAAATGGTTTCCTTTGAGATGAATGATCGCAAGAGTAAGTGGAATAGACTTTTTTTTTTGTTGTAGCAGCCATAATATTATAGATGTGGTCTACTGCATCTAATGCTTATGTATGAGAGTAGGTTTTTGTAGATTTACATATAATTCCTTATCTATTGTTCCCTAGATAGATAGTCGTGAGAGAAATTTATGAGTAATTTCTAAGTTTGTCTCAAACCTTTTACTATACTAGACAAATTAATCAATAATATAAAATGACAAATTAGTACTTAATTATTTTTTAAAAAAATAGTATGGCTTTTGGATTACTTGTCTGAAATTAGGGATTAATTTGTCTTACATTCTAAAATACCAGATACAAATTTTCCAATTTGTTTTTAAAGGGACTAAGTTTTCCAAAGTAAAAATTCTTAGGGACCGATTTTGAAAGACTTATTTTAGAGTTTTTATGTATAATTTTTTTCTTATTCAAGTGGTTCAGTAAAATTACCGTACCTCATGGTCCTATTGATTTTGTAATGCTTATGTAGGCTTTTATTTTTCACAAGTCATCTTCGAGTTTGCAGACTTGTATGCATTATGCTACCGTACCTCATGGTCCTATTGATTTTGTAATGCTTATGTAGGCTTTTATTTTTCACAAGTCATCTTCGAGTTTGCAACCTTGTATGCATTATGCTGAACTGTATTGGCCATATCCAGGACATATTGTGATTTGTCTGCTTAATTTTTAATAGAAGTAAAGAAAATAGGAATATAAATTCATACCAGTGCTCTAGTATGACACTAGACATATTAGACACGTCGCCAGTGTAGTAATCACAATTATAATTTTGATGTTCAAATATTTTCTCCAATTGATTAGTTGAAATTAATTGTACCACTTATTGGAACTAGTTAGATGTGAATAATATGACGATTCGGTTTTCATGACATATATTAATACCTTTTTATTTTGCTCTCATGCTCTGCCATTATGGCTAGTACAAGATTGATTTGACCAAACTGTGTATTGGTCATTTTGATGATATGTAGGTTGAATCTAGTTAATGTACTATTTTTCACATTTTTAAAATTCGGTTATCTTAATATTTTGAATTTGATGTATGTGATTGGCATATGGTGCAGAAATTGGATTAGGGTTAACTGGATTCGGTATATTTTTCTCGTTCCTTGGGGTAGTCTTCTTCTTCGACAAGGGATTACTAGCCATGGGAAATGTAAGTTTCGTGTTATTTCAAGCTTCTTGCCTATGTACAATTTCTTATTGTTATTTTTGTTGCTAACCTCTTTTGATGATGCCTTGATCCTTGTCACTCAAAACAGATCTTGTTTGTTTCTGGAGTGTCCTTAACCATTGGCCTGAAATCCACTATGCAATTCTTTATGAAACGAAGTAATTTCAAGGTAAATTTGTCACACCTCCCCCCTTGCCCCCTCTCTCTCTCTCTCAAATTTCTAACACTAACTTTTATCATTTCTTTCTTTTAAGGGAACAATCTCATTTGGTATTGGATTCTTGATTCTCCTCATGGGATGGCCTATTTTGGGCATGATCATTGAGGCTTATGGATTCATCGTACTATTCAGGTTTATTAGTGGAATTTTGAAAGAGACATTGTTGTGTTTTAAGTTCTATTCTTGAGGCTAACCATGGGTTAAACTGTGCAGTGGATTCTGGCCTACACTGGCTGTTTTCTTACAGAAGATTCCCATTCTTGGTTGGTTGTTTCAACAGCCATATGTTCGATCGGTAGGTGTTTGCGATGAGAATTGAAATGCCTTTACTTGAAGCTATTTAACTAGATTTTAATATAATCATCTGACGCATTTAACCATTCTGCGATAGTGTTATATTAAAAGCTTATGTTCATGTCAATCATCAATAAATCTAAAATTTTCTATGATTGGTTCGAGACTTGGAGCAACTTGGTTTTCATTGATTGACGTAAAACAGATAATGGCAAAACCTATATACAGTGCTTCAAAATTAAAGTCTTCTGAATCAATACAGCTCTGTTGAGCTGTTGGTTTTCTCAATTTATCTAGACAATGTTGAACGATCTGATGGAGATTTCTTTTTCTCCCCAGATTTTGCTTTGCTGTTGTTTTAAGCCTTTTGCATTCATTTGCCAAAAAATGCGGAATTTATTCAAATCAAGTATGCTAATTTTCTGTCATATCGCAGTTGTTTGAAAGGTACAGGGGCCGGCGAGTACCTATTTAAGCCATGAATCAAGGGAAAAACATTGTGTAGCTGCTAGCAAGGGTGTTTATCAGTGCATGTAAAGAAAAGTATATGGGAGATACCTGACTGAATTGTGTTGGCACTCTGATGGTAGAAAATGATTTCATGTTAACATGATACTCAGAGTAAGAAAAAGAATGTTTTGGCTTTCACTTGTTTTGGCTCCGTTAAGATTTAAATGCTTAGTGCAGAATCAATGAAACAATGATCTGGGGAGTTATCAGTTATGTATCTACACTTTATGCCACTGTTCCAACATTGAGAAAAAGCATCACTATCAGGGCGGTTTCATGTTTCACAGCCATAAAATGTATAGTGATTTAAAGTCAATATTAATTTTTTTTTTTTTTTGAAATATAAACTCATTCATTCATTATTCATTTGTCAGATCCACCATTCTTTGTCAGTTAATCCTTTTTAAGGTCAGACTGGATGAATTTGGTTTCAATTATTTTGACACAACTATGAATACTATTCTTTGAAATTGTTATTCACTACTTGCCTCCACATGGTTAAATCGTCATGTTTTCTGTAACTTACAACTTCTCCATCTCAAATTTCTAGCCAACCAAATTTGATCAATGGTTGCAAAGAAAGTAGGCTCACAAGTTGCCTTTTCTAAGGTTCAATAATGTGGAAAACTCTGCAATAGTTCAAACTCGTCATTCACATAAATTATACTCAGTACATAATTAGCAACAAATGCAGAAAAGAAAATATTTCATACCGTAAATGAGTAAATCATGCTTTTATTCTTTAAAATTTAGTTTTGCCAACAAAAATGTTCCCTCAAAGACTGATACAACTATCCCGTTTTAGTCGGGATCAAATTACTATTTTGACCCTTGGATTTCTCATGAGGATTAAGTGATTAACAAAGTCTCAACATTTTTTCTGTATCGAAAAAAAAAAGCTTCAACTTTTTTGTGCAGCATAAAACAAGTATGAATTAGTTAAGAAACTGTCTTAAAAAATGTATATTTTATATGAAAAGAAAAATAACATTTAAAAATGTCATTTTATAAAATGGGTACATGTTAAGATTATATCATTCATAGAAATTTTTAAATTTTTTCTTTTAATAAATATATAACAAATGCATTGAAAATGTAAATATTTTGTTTTTTTCCCAATAAAACTTTCTCAATATTAAACATTAATATATGTCCTTAGGACACATTTAGTTAGACCCTTACCAAAAAAAAAAAAAAATCCATAAAAATGTTGCATATACGAATTATCAATGATTCTAAGAATCTAGCCAATTAGAGAAGTTTTTTAAAGATGATTTGTACTTATCAAAATTAAAAAATCTAATATAATCCTATTTAATAATAAATATTCACATTTATTATTACATTAATATCTATTATGGTCATTTTAAATTTTTAAAATCATTTTACTAAACATAATTGTTGTTGCTTGTGCTTATTAAAACTTAAAAGATTAATTTTAGGACAAGTTACCACTATATTCCATTCACATTCCAATATTATCAAATTACACCAAAATCAAATAAATGATCAGATTACACCGTTCTCAATATACTATGGAATCCGTGGCATGGTGTAGGGATTTGGTGAATCCGTGCCATCCTGCCACAGATACAGAGATGAACGAAAAAAAATTGGAGGAATCCGTGGCAGGGTGCCACGGATTCAGGATAACGGAAATTTTATATAAATCCGTGGTAGGGTCACTTGGATTCAGAGAGTGAAGGAGAGAAAGAGAGAGAAGTGTTAGAGAGAGAAAGAGAGAGAAAGGTTAGAGAGAGAATAGTTAGAAAGAAGTTAAAAGGTAGATAGATGTGTTTGGCTTTTCATCTCTGCGAATGACAGAGGATTTGGGGTTTAGAGGGGGACATGTACCGACATGAGCCTACGCCAGATATATGGCGTAGCATCATCTTACGGGTTCCCCAAGAATCCTCTTGAGCTTGAGATTTATCTCGGATGGGGCATGAGATTTATTTTGGTCCCTGCATGAGATTTATCTTGACCTAGGGATTCTTTCATCATTTTTATTCATATATTTTATTTCAATCACTACGCTATGTATTTCGAAACTTCAAAGTGTTATCTGTTGATGTATTCATGAATATATTTATGAATTAATAGAGTTGTGTGCCCTTATACTTACTTTTAATGTATTTATGTTTTATATTTTTAATGTTTTACGTTTTATATTTATGTATTTCGAAACTTTAAAGCATTATCTACATTACGTAAAAAAGAAAATATAAATAATTAAA
>JASCZI010060783.1:0-41435 GCA_036250425.1 Stylosanthes scabra | reverse complement strand
TATATATATATATATATATATATATATATATATATATATATATATATATATATATATATATGTCTTTTACTATCAACTAAATTTTTTAGATATATAATTTTTTAATATAATATCAAAACTTCTATGATAGGAAAAGTTTAAAATCCAATTCTTATTTATCTCTAAATAAAAGAATTTAAAAATACAATAAATAGAGAGAAAAAACATATAAGAAATTCACTTAAAAAAATTCATATATGAAAGACATGTTAAAGATATAATTATTTACTTGGCTCTTCTTGTCAAATTTACGCTCTTTGAGAAAAATTATTTCATAACAATAAATATGTCATTTTTAAATTGTTTATTAATTAAATAAATTTTTTAAAATTTTCTGTTTGGTTTAAAAAAAATTATTTATACTTTTATGTATTATTAAAGAATTTCATATACAAGGTTATTTGTGAGCTTTATTAGCAAAATTTAGGGTTGAATGCATATTTTACAGGCGGCAATGTCAACAAAATATAAACAAATCAACAATATCAACACCTTTTAAGTTAATCTTTTCATTAACTTCAAAACATATATGTGAATAAAATATTTCAATTTGGATTCAAATGAAATATTAAAAATCAAAACCAGTAGGTATATAAATTTTAATTGTGTTTAGTTCAAATTCAGAAAAATAAAAAATTACATTTTTACAAACTTATAAATTTAAAATGGATAATTAACAATTTATTAAGACTCTTTAAAAATTATTTTTGTAATTTATTTGCATCTAAAGAACTATTATTACAACTTCAAATTTTGAAGAAATGACCCTGACATATAACCTCCCTCTAAGATGATATAAGAGCTTAAACTTCAAAATTTTGCAAAGTTTCAAGTAATTAACAAACAATGCAATCAAAACATTTGTTATACGCTATTTATTTCACAAATTAAATAATAATTTGATTGATATTTTGAGCATCCAAGCAACAATGATGAACCACTCTCATTCTAAATACACAACTTTCTAATAGTAAATGATATTGTTATTATTCATGTAGCAGCAACATAATAGTAGAAAGCATGAGGCAAAGATGAGCATATTACATATATGAATAAAAATGTCACCAACCTTGCAAGGAAATTAATGAATACAAGAAACTGTGGAAATTACAGTATACAGAAACCTATAGTACAATGCAGCCATTGCTACAACAGAACTGATGTTTCAAACATCCCTTCTTCAATCACAAAAGAATAATAAGACACACTCCAATTTGAAAAGAAAACCAACTGGATTCTAAACCCAAAACAATTGATACCTAATAATATTCTTTAATATTACTTCTATGTAAAGATTAAATAATTAGAACGATGGGATGAAATAAATGCTTTGATTGAATTTTGTTGGAAAAAGCTATTGTGTGACTTCTTAAAACTATTCAAAATCTATCACAGCCTTTGCTGGGGCTTTTGTTTTCAAGATCATTTCTTTGTACTCGTCTTCGGGGTTTGACAAAGAAACGATGGCCCCTCCGGCTCCTATTGAAGCTTCACCATCATGTATAATGACAGTTCTTATGACAATATTAAGATCAAATGTCTGGTTATAAGAAAAAAATCCAATACACCCAGAGTATATACCTCGAGAACAACTTTCAATAGAATCAAGAAGTTCCATTGATCTCAACTTTGGAGCACCAGTCATCGAACCACCTGGGAATGCAGCTCTTACACAATCTACTGCACTGGCATCAGACCTCTTCTTCCCACGAATAGTACTCACCATTGTGTGAACAGTTGCATACGACTCTACATCCATGAGACGAGGCACATGTACGGATCCAGGATCACAGACCCGACCAAGATCATTCCTTAGAAGATCTACAATCATCAGATTTTCAGCTTGATCCTTTTCACTGAGAAAGAGAAAGAGACAGACAGAGAGTAAGTTCACAACATATTCACCCAACTTCATCTTAAACTATCAGCATGTTAAAATTCCGGATTTTGTTAATTTAAGAGTTTAATTTTCTTTGACAGCATAAGTCTATAGATAAAATATTCCAAACTACATACACAACTTCATTCGCAACCAAGCATGGGGTATCACACATTTCAAAGAGTCTTGATTGTGTTTTTCAAATCACCGAAGCATCAGATACACCCCAAGAATCAATATATCACATGACAAAACAACTTCTGAGAAAGCAAGAAACCAAAATTTAAATTGTAGTAGCAATATTTCAGGATATGCTGATGAAAAGACCTAAAGACTACCCAGAAAAGTAGATCACCTGAGTTGCAATTTCAATTTGAGTTGCTCGTCTTCCTCAGCTGTAGCACCACGAGCTATTGTACCCTTAATGGGCTTAGCTTCTAGCATGTCATTTCTATCCAACTGCAAGAACCTCTCAGGGGAAGAGCAGCAGATACACAAGTCTTCCTTCGGAAAACTAAGCCAGGCAGCATAAGGTGCTGGATTCCTTTCTCTCAAATGAAGATATAGTCCAAGGGTGTTTAAATTTTCGATCGGCTTCCTCATCTGAGTTGTGAGGCACAACTCATAGCTTTCTCCATCTTCAATGTAATCCAGGCACTTCTTGACATCCTCAATGTACTGCTCTTTTGATTTTTCAGCCGCAAAACCGGCCTTTTGTGAGGAACAAGTTGGAGGATGAGGACGCTGCTTTTCTGACCCCATTATCTCAGGGCCATTTAAGTTCAGAAGTTTCTCCTCAACATCATCCAACCATTGTGTCATGCTTGAACCTTCTTCATGTATAGCCAATATATAAACATTGTCATTTTTGTGGTCAACTGCTACAAGGTTATCGGCAAAGAAAAAACAGGCATCTGGAGTTTTGGATTTGTGACGGTTAGATGTGACACCACATTCGCTTTTGAGGTTATACCTGCAACAGAGGAAAGTAATAGGTGAGAAAGAAAAGTTGATCGCATGCGGAAAATAAGGAGATCATATTTAGAAAGGCACGTCAGGAAAGAAAAAAATGTAATTGCTTGAACTAATAATTCAAGTTACTCAGTGTCAGGGTAGACATACAATAGCTTTGAGTTTACCACCTACCCGATGTAACCAACATATCCACCATGAAAGTCAAATGGCAGACCTTCATAATCTTTTTCATCATAATGATATGATTGAAGCTCCTGCAAAATAAAGAAGGTAATATATTTACATGGGGAGATAAAAGAAGCACATATTGGATATTTAGTTATGGTTATTAGATAAATGAATATAGACCTGTGAATATTGGGAAGATACAAGTTGTAAGAAGAAAATACAATATGTGCATATGAATTTACTTTATAATGCAATCCTACTCCTTTCTTCATTTCTGATCAGAAGAACAAAATTCAAAGCCATACATTGGAATTGTATTGGTCTAAACCACATTCATGCACATTAGGGTGCATTTGATTTGTGTTTTCATTTTCTGTTTTTATTTTTAGTGTTTTCTGTTTTTCAGGATTTTGTGAAGGAAAAAGAGAAGACACTAAGGATCTTTATTATGTCATATACACATATTTCTAGTTTATTAATTAGAAGATACACATTCTATCAGAAAAAGAAATTTCATTGGAGAAAAAGGGGGTAACATAGAAAACGGAGGACAAAATATACTGTAAAATCCAAACCATAAAAGCTAGACATGACAAGTATCAAGGATTAACTATCTCGAGATCTCAAGTTGTTAGGTAGGAGCCATTGAACCAATAGTGATTTTATACCTCTAGCCTCTAGTATTTCTCCTTCTCACTAGAACTTTTTAGAATTGAAACATAGGCATCTGGGCCCATTTTTACCTTGCACTTAAATTTGACTTAATTATGGTAAATGGAGATGATACGGATAGAATTCCCAATAAAGGCTCTGATCCCATGTCAAGAACCCATTCCCCAGAAAGCTTAAGCAAACAGAAAAGGTTTAGGCATAGCCCTATATACCTAAGGTATAATAAATCAGCTGATTGGTTCCAAGGTACAAACCTTGTTCAAAAAATCGAAAAAACCTTCTTCCAAGAATCTTGTTTCAGTGGAGCCTTTACAGTTTGCCATCGACAAAAAGCCACCACCTTTCAAACACCCATCACTGGAAAAATAATGAAATATATATTACTTATCTAACAATACACCGAGACTCAAAGGTATGGATTGTAATGGTAAATAGAAACGTTTTTTCCTGTTAATGCATAAAGGCAGATAACTAGGACAATGCATGATGCATATACTGGTTTGCAAGCACACTAGAACATTCAGCATTGTTGTAAAAAACATTTATAATAAAAATGATGATGACGATGATAGAAAAGATCAATCTACAATGTGGAAGAGAATAGATGAAAGGGGAAGAAATAATTACAAAGTATTTTACAGTAAAAAGGATAAATTTCAAACCTTTGATCAGATAATCTGAAAGTCAATTGCTTCCAGAGTGATCCACCTTTTCCTCCCATGAATGAGAAACGTGCTCTTCCCTAATTAGGATGGCCAGAATAATGAAAAATATAGAACAGTAAGTTGCGATGGAAGATGTGGCATATACATTAGCACAAATGAAGAGATGCTAGTTGTATAAAAATTACAGTTTGATGATCCAAATGAAAAAAGATATACCGTGTGGTAGATGATTATAATAAGAGCTTTCTGTTGTTTATCCAAAAACACTAAAGAAAAGGAGGGTAAAGAAAAACCATGAATTCATACGAAAAATACCTTCTCTGTGGAAGAACTATCCAACCAGAAAGTGTTTTCAGGTTCATGTCCAAACAACCCAACAAAAATACCTTTCGCACCACCAACTTGACTAGCCAGGTGAGTGAATTTCCTCCATTTCAACTTCAAACATTTACGATCCGTTCTTGCGCAATGACCATTTGCAATGTTGAACTTTTCTAAACGAGTCATCTCAGCATTATTATCTACTGTGTGCCGATGACCATTAACTACTTTATTTAGCTGATCAACTGTACTGTTCTCTGAACTAATACTTCTATGCATATCTCCACAATATCTACTAGCTTTTGAAACCTGCATGTGTGCTAAAGAAAGTTTACTGCTCAAGTAAATTACAAGAAACTCAATGGTAAATTCAGATGTCTACAAAAAATAGTAAAAACATGGGACAATTAAACAGTGCTAAAAAGATTGAGTCACTTTGGTATAACCGACATACCACTTAATACTTGTACCACACCACGCAAGAATAGTGGCCATACAAATATAATTTGATAAGAAAACATGACAGAATGAATTTGCATTTACAAAAAGTTCTTCAGTTTACCATAGGAATGAGCAAGTTTTTCTCTGCTTTGTGATGACTTGAATCTCAGCCAATACTCATTTGTAATATCTCTGAAATTCTTGAATATTTGACTTCCGTGGCAGGTTGCAACACTCTCTGGATGAAACTGAAGGTCAAAAGTGTTGAGTTGAAGATAGTTCACAAAAACAAAAAACAAAAGACAGAAGACAAAATAAAATAAAAATTAAAAAACAAAGACCGATATTATAGTTAAACAATGTCTATATATAACACCTGCACACCATAGTGTGGTCTTGTACAATGCTTGATCCCCATAAGAACTCTTGGACTTCTTGTTGTTCCATTTCCTGCTTTAGGTGAAAAAGAATCAATGAAGACATCTTGCTCTGTCTGTGTTCCAAGAGCATTAGAAATGTTATAATCCTTTGGCCCAACAAATGGAAGTGTGCCTGAGGAAGACGTCCATGCTATCGGAATGAGCACTTGAGGAAGTGTTTCAGAATCTATAACCAATGAATGATATCGAACCACCTGAAATATGAGACAAATAATTATTAAGACTGCTGGTGGTAGATCAAATAGCTCTTGTTTAACTTTTGACAAGAATAAAAGAAATTAACCATAAATTGCAAGAGACCAGTTTACATCCATAAATAATCAAATCACGGTAAACCATATGTGATATTCTGATATTATCAACAATAATTCTACAGCCATTTTTTCACCTTGCAATCCAACTTATCATAATGAACTACAACAAGGGCCATTTGGTTTGCCATTTGCAAAATGTTCATGAATTGCTGAATGGAACAATTTCTGGATATTGAATAACTTACTTAGATGTATCAATTATGAATATGATAAATTTAGGATTGAATATTATGTGAAAATTTGAATTCTTTAAAATGTTTGAGGAGTCAAATTCATAATCCTTAGACTATGATGGCAAACATACCTTGAAACCTGAATTCCTGCCAGATGGAATGCCATGAAAAAGCTGGCAGCCACTATGCTCAATTTCACTTCATGGTAGAAAGAGACAGAATACAAACAAAAAATTAAGAAATAAATATGATACCTTTAAATGACATATTCATAGGGGAATTCATCTTCCTGATGATAATAAGTGCATAATTACTGAAAAAAACAACATAAGTTTCTGATTTTTGGGTTATACCTCAAACGCCCATGGATTGGTTCGGGTGCATGGATAATGTGAGCTCCATGGACATAACCCAATGCCTACCAAATCATACAATAAGCAAATACATCACCAAAATAATATAACATGAACTATAGTATCAAAAAGCAGAAGGATGAAACCTAATATTATGAACCAAAAAATTGAGTAACAAGTAACAACAGTGTTAAGTTTAGGATACTATATAGCAGCAGGTAAGATGTGAAAACACACGAGATTACAAGAAAAATTGGTGAAAAACAACATAGTCAATATCAATTATTTGTGGACAAGGATTCCTTTACAATATTATCAAACAAAAGACAATTATTATATAGGAAAAATAGGGAAAAAACAAAGCATAAATTAGGAGAAAATACCTGGTGTCCAAGGCAAACACCCAAAACAGGAATATCGCAGCATTTACACAGAAGTTGAAGACAAATACCTGATGCATGCAAAATCATTTCCAAAAAGAATTAACATAAAGAATCTCCACACCTCATAACACAAAGATCAACATAATATATTACACTAAAATTATAAGACTAAATTATGAGAGTTATATCTTTTAAAACACAGAGGCATATTTATACCCACAATCCATACTTCTGAGGATATTTCACTTATATGCTTATAAGAAGGAAGAGGCGAATTTGTGAGTCGGGAACTTGGAGGGGAAGGGAAGGGAACAAGGGTTTGTAGCATAAAAATTCATTATTTGACACCACAAACCTTACCTTTCCCTCCAAAACCCCAACTCACAAACAACCCCCTAAAAAACATAGGAAAGTCTAAGTTTATCTAGGGGAAAAATGAAGTAGCACCCAATAACAATATGACAAATACTCATCTAAGATGACGAAGTCATGCATGTTCCGGAGCAACTTATTTTTCTGTTGCATCTTCCAGAGCAGTAAATAAATGCGTAATGGAAACTCCACAAAGACACCCATGTTCTCACCTATATCTTGCGGGCATGCTGGAGAACCAGGTCCAGGTGATATTACAATGTTATCAAATGCATTTTCTTCGTATAAGTAATGGCTAAGTTCTTCCCATGTCCAATCATCATTTTGGATCACCACAGGAGGGACTGGCAAAATGGAAAACAACACCAGCTGTTTAAAAGAATTCAACTCCTTGCATAAACCTTTTAAACCTTTCAAGCACAAACTATTATGCATGGTATTTTAGATTGTTCAGAACAGATGTTTAATATCTTTGAAATATAGTATCATTCTGATTCTTAATTACAAGATAATTCATTTCTGAACAAGTGGACGCTAATCATTGCATATTCATATTTGGATCTATATAAGAAACAGAAATTCTAAGGAGAGAATCTAATGATTGACCATTACAGCACCATTCTGCAGGTCTTCAACTTTAAATCACATTCGCCTTCAAATGAGATGATAAAAATGACATACCTCCGTTAACAACAGATAGCTCCTGATATATATTATATGTGTAGCTGTCATAGTTGTCAATCAACAATGTTCTCACGAAATCCGGCTTCTGTAGAGGCAAAGGCACCTGTAGCTTTTTCTTTCTTTTAAATGACTCTTCTAAGTGACTATGCATCAATTGGCAAGATATATTCACATTCTTTTTATGATAGTTTGACGACGGCTGCACATCATCTTTCTTAATGAAACAAGAGACCCTCGCTGATGGTTTGCACAAAAGAAGGTTCACATTTGCATATTGAATGTCTTCACTTGTTGGACAAGTGAGCTCAGAAGGAGGCAACCGTAGAGCGAGATTCATTTTTTCGTAGCGAAAGTGTCTAAATTACTGAATTGGATTCAAGCAAGAAGCAGCAGCCTCCACACCACTGCCAACACCGCCTTCTGCAGATGAAATATTCATACAAAATTCTCAGTCTATAATCTAAGCTCTATGCTCTACTTTTTATGCCATCTAAACTCAGAAAAAGCCACAAACTAAGTGTTAAAAGCTCATGTCAGTGTACACCAATCAATTTAGCAAGTAAACATATGCAAAAACCAGCTTTTATTACCGATGCAAAACCATTTCTCCCAAAATCTGAATCTAGGACTACAAAAGGAGACATGAATGGTTATATCTCTAGCACGCTCCTTCGTGCAAGAGGTTCTTTTTGGTTTACATGATTTTTTGCATATGCTTCTTCCTCTTTTTATTAGCTAAAATTCTTTCTTGTTGGGCTGTTGGATTCAATACCTTGTGATTATATAATCTCTAACACCATGTTTGATACAATGCCTCCAAAACTTAAAAGCAACATGGTTGTATCTCTAACAATTACATCAAAGCAACTAATAAAACATGTGAGACAGTAAATAAAGTGAACATACATAAGGAGAAACAAGTTCAAGATTGAAGGGGGTAAAAAAAAGTGATTTTGACAAAACAACCAGAATGCAGTTCAAATGAAAAATGAAGCACGGAGAAACAGAGACAGATAAGTAATTGCTGATAACTATCACATACACGACTTCTTTTTCTTGCTATTTTGGATTGTATGGAATAGAAGTTGAAGATTCAAGAGATCACAAAGGGATGCAAAATATTAATGATGACCTAGATCACGTAGAAAAAAAAAGATGAAAAGCAACAGAACAAGAAGAAACTAAAAGTAATAAAGATGATGGTAGTGTAATAAATTGGATGTGGGAAGTGTAAACAAGAAGCAAAGAGAGAGAGAGAGAGATGAAAGAAGGGAAAGTGTTGATACTAAAAATCGAAAACGAAGAAGGAGGAGGAGAAGGAAATAGATACCGAAGTTTATGGAAGAAGCATGGATGGATGAAAGAGATGGTGGCGAATGGTGATGAAGGCGGTGAGGATTCGGAGCGTGTGGTGCACACAGATGCAGAGGAATCAAATCAGCTCACTTCATTATTTATAGGAAAAAAATTGTGACAATGCCACTCAAATTAATCAAATGAATTTTGTTTACGATTCAATCGCAGCCTTTTTAAATAATAATAATAATAATAATAATAATAATAATAATAATAATAATAAAAACAATTAAATATCAATTTTTTTCGTTGTTGTCTTACATAGTTACAACTTACAATTAAATATCAAATGAATTTTTTTCACTGACCTAAATAAAACTCAAAATGGCCTAAATTTTGAGTTGGAATTCAAATTCATCCCTTAGATTAGTTACTCAAAATAGCATCCTCAATTTTAAAAATATAACTCACCTTAATATTAGGCGTACATTATTTTAATCTAACCGAGGTATAAAAATAATTTTCTATTTAAGCATAAAAGTAAATAATTTGATTGAATATAATTGAATAAAATAAACATATACTTAAAATTCTATTTTTTAGGTTGATTATTCATGCATTGATAGTAAAAAATATTTTTCTAGTTTAACGATATATAATTAAAGAATTAATTTTCAGATATTTTTTTCTCTTATTTTAATTTCTAAGTTGAGATACACTATTTTTATGTCATACGTAATTGTTTTTACGCTATTGTATGTTATATTCATGTGTTTTGTAAATTTTTATGTGCTGATGTTAATATTTTTCGCGTTATAAATGAAATGTATAGAGGTGTACAATGATACATATAGCATTACCGATAATTAAATGGATACGTTATATTGTCAATATAAGAAAATTAAATTCTTTATATATTTGTACATTATTATAGTATTTTACTAGTAGTTAATCCAAATTAACATTTATTCATATTTCGTGAAATATCATAATAATATAAAAATGTGTAAATAAATTATATTTCAAAAAAAATCATTTTTTAAATATAAATAAATATAATTATATTTAGGAATATAATAATATAATTGTACACCTATTAAAGATACAAAAGTTAAGAGGTTTAACTTTGGTAATACAAGTTTTAACTTTTATATCCTACAAAAATCATTAAAATTTTATAATCATGATTTTTTTAACCACTTTCTAGTTAACAGAAAGCCAAAAAGAAAGAAAAAAGGAACCACTTTCAATTCCTCTAAAAGTCCAAATTTAGTAAAAGTAAAAACAAATATTTCAATTAGTCCATATATTAATATATAATCTATAATTAAATTGTCTCTTGGAAGTTTGAAGAATTAGTAATACTAACACTATTCTTCTTATTATAAAAATCTAGATAGCAAACAAAATTTTGGCCAATGATAACCAACAAGAGATAAAAGTCCAATAAAATAAGAGAAGTTCAATTCATAAAAAATAAAACTCAAATAAATATTAATATTTTGAATTTATTGGTTAATATTGATTACCAAAATGTTGGTTGCCTAGACTTTCTTAAGCCCAAATTATTATAACTTTTGTTGACTACATTGGGCAAATAATAGTATAGGAGCAAAACATCAACTAAAAATGTTACTAACTAACAAATGGTTATTAGTATGAAGGACGACCAGTAACCAATATATATTTCTTAACACTTTTGTTTGATTAGATGAGAGAAAATGAAAGAAAAGAAAATAAGAGGAAAAAAATGAGAGAAAAGAAAATGATAAAAGAAGTGAATGTATTTGTGTGTTGTTTAGATGAAGTGAAAATTAATGGAAAGAAAATAGAAAGAAAATTTATTTTATTTGGATGAAAGGAAAAGTGAAAAGAGAAAAAATTATAATAGAATAAAATTACATTAATGTTCTTATATATATTATATGTAAATGTAAATTATACTTTATTAATGTATTTAAATAAATTTTTTTTCACAAAAAACTTAATTTTACTTTCAAAACCCTAATATATCATTTTAATTAAAAAGAATAAAAAGGAAACTATATTTTCTTTTGTATTGTATAGAGAAAATAGGAGAAAAAATAAAGATGAGGAAAATAATTGCATTTTATAAATATCATAAAATATTATGAATTTATAAATTGATATGACTAACCTAGTTAATAAATATAATAATGCTTAACGGACTTATATTGTAATAATATAATAAAACTATTAAAACCATATTTATAATTAATAATTGATAATAACCACATATAACCAAAGATGTTATTGGAAAAAAAATACAAAAACAACGTTTCTTTGTCAGTGATGTAAGACTCTATTATTATCTTTTATATCAAATCACGATAAAAAAATTCTCTTTTTTTTTTCATTTTCTCTTTTTCATCTAGATCAATGAAAAATGGAAGGGAAATGAGAGAAAATAAAATAAAGTATATATATATATATATTCTCATTATAAAAAATACATTGTTGTTATATGTATTTTAAATAGTTCATAAGTTATACAAATAAATAATCTCATAATAATTAAACACATGTAAAAATTACTCTATTTATTTATATTTAATTACAAATTTAAATATAAATTAATTATTTCCACTGAAATTTGGTTACATAATTGTTATTAAACTTAAAAGATATTATATATCAAAATTCTTAATAATTAAATTTTTTCCATCTCATCTTTTATTTTATTTTAACATTGTAATAAGTTTTTTTTTTTTTGTGTGACTACTTTAATAAGTTGTAACTTGTAACATTATTAATTATACATAGCTTTTTCATAGTACATGTGTAAATAAGAAAAGTAATTCAATCTCCCTCTTTTCGCTCAGTTTACACTTTAAGAAAACTTTATATGTGGGTACCCCATAAGTTTTCCTTCCTTTTATACCTTTCCTTCAATCTCCCTCTTTTCGCTCAGTTTACACTTTAAGAAAACTTTATATGTGGGTAACCCATAAGTTTTCCTTCCTTTTATAGCTTTCCTTCTATACTTCCCCTTGATCCAAACAATATGTAAATCTTCGTAGCACATTGACTTGGATAACACTAAGCCAACATGGACTACACTAGACAACATGGAACATGGACTTCTCTCCCCCTCTCTCCCCTCCCTCTTTGTTGGTTACGTTGATAACCAATTCATTAATTACCTAACTTTTTTTTTTTCAGGTTTTGAAAATTGAATTGAAATTAAAACCATCAATTTATTGGTTTATTGATAGAGTGAAATTTAACCTAAAAATCTTTTATAATAAAATAATATAGATAATAAGAATAGGGTAATACTATTTGAACAAGTGATTTTGGTTAACCAAGTTCAACCAAGTGATTTATTTCTATGCTAAATAGAATATTATTTCAATGTCAAATAATATAAAAAATTATAAATAAATAAAATTCTATTTGACATCAAAATAGTCTTTTATTTAGCACAGAAATAAATAACTTGGTTGAATATGATTGGTCAAAACCACTTGTTCACGTAGAATTATTGATAAGAATAAGTATGCAAAAATAAATAAATATTCTAATATTAATGGGAAGAAATATCATAAAACATACTAATCACACTTAGAAATTAGGCCGCCATTATAAATATAAACCAACAACAAAAATTTAGTGAATAAAATAATTATGATAACTCTGAACAATTAATTAAACAAGTGAACAAAAAGCAATCCAATTCAAGTCCTTTAGCACTCACACATAAATAAGGTTTTGAAAATCGAACCGTCAAGCTACTAATTTACTAGTGGCTAACCGGAACAACCAGGTTCAATCAGAAATACAGTTTATAATAAAATGATATAAAATATAAAAATCAACACACAAAAATAATCAAATATCCTGATATAAACTTAAGAATCTTAGCCAAACATCCAAATGTGAAAAGTAATATCTAAATAGAAAAAGTCAGCATTAAGTTTATCTTCCAATGAGCATCACCACAAGTCTCAGCCAATGCAGCAGCAACACCAGGCTTCAATCTTTGGAAGCAGGTTCCTCTCTGATGCATTGCCTGGGTTCTGCATTCCTGCTAGGATTCAAGATGAAGATGAGAGCCATGGGTTGGTTTTGCCAGGCATTCATCTTCTGCTTCGCCTAATTCACATCACTGATACCAAAAGCATTGAACTTCTCAATGGTGCAGTGTTCCCTATCTATCAGGTACTAATACTTCACTGAATCCCCATGAAGTTATTCTGTTCCTGTAGCAGAAAAAGATTTTGGTTTCTTTTATTCTAGCCCCACCCAAGTACAATGTTTAAAGGATCACTTTAGAAATCACACTTTCTTGAACAATTTTGCAATGTGTTCTTTTTTTGTCATTCTGTGTCTTCTTCAAGTTCAAGTAACACTGTCAATGAGCTTGTTATTATTGATGCAATAAGGAGACTGGCATTCCATTGCATTTTGCATGTGACTTAGTTTCGTGGGGCTACTTTCATTGATTTTATTCAAATAATTAGTCTTGTGTTATTTTATTTAAAATTGAGAAACCAAATAATTTTAATGAATGTTAGAAATATCTAACCATGGGAAGGAATGGGAATAAGATTGAAAAGTTAGAATATTATTAGGCATGTGAATTTTGAAGATAGTAATGCGTGGCCCCTTTCATACACGAAAATATCATCAATGGAGTCATAGAATCGTGCAATTAATTTAATGCCGATCCTACTCCTACCTTGCTAGAGCTTTGATTATATGCTGACTTCAACTATGTATCACAAAATTCACAAACGTTGCCTAAGAAATCAGCACCCTCTATTCTATATATGTCAATAATCAAGCTATGGATGCTCATAATTTAAACAGAACTAGCAAGTAACAACTAAGTTAGTATTAATTTTTTAAGTATTAACAGAAAACAAAACACCATCTTTCCAGTAAGCAAAAATCAAAGAACTCAGCAAGGAGAAAGCGAAGAAAGTAAAATAGTGACATACATGGTATTGCGGTGACGGTGAACAGACGGCGAAGAGAGCGACAGCTGACAACTGCGGAGAACCGCGGTGGTTGAGCGGCGTTGGACGACGAAGGCAGAGAGCCAGGGACGATATCCGTTGTGAGAAAGAGAGGACCTTTGTGGTTTAACTCGACGGACGGGCGAGGACGACAACCTCGACAATAGAGGCGAACGGCGACGTCTAGGGTTCTCGGGTTCGGTGGTTCTCAGATGGAGGCTAGGGTTTCCAATCCATCACATTTGCGGGAGAAGTAGAAGAGTGAGTGGGGGCTCGAAGGCCCCCTGTTGTGATTTACTGATGTTGTTTTTTCCTTCTCCCGTGACATTACTATTACTATTACTAGCGTCTTCACGTAAGCCGCCTTTTTTTAATTAATTTTAAAGTATTAGTTATTATAATTTTAAAAAGTGTATTATTTACCTAAAAATTATAATAAAAAAATGTATGATAAAGAATAAAGTATGATAAAACAATTTTATTACATTATTATTATTATTATGGATAACTGAATCGCCGTGATTGATAAAGATGGGTAGTTTTAAGAAAGAGTTGTGGCGCTTTCACTCTCAACGGCGGTAGCTCTTTGGTTGAGCACTTATCATTTTTTTTTCTTTATTTTATTTTTTTCAAACTTTTTTCTTCTTTTTTTACCATTTCTTTTTAAAAAATCTTATCTTTATTGTAAAATTGGACTTTTGAAGTCATTTTCATCTTTTAATAAAATATCAACGTATCTTTGAAAAAAAAATTAAACACCAAAAAAAAATCATGATAAAGATTTACAAACATAATTTACGAAGTAGTTATCTATAAAAAAGTTATTAAGATTATGAGAAAGACTTTGGAACCCTAAATTAAGGAGCCAATGGGAGCCAAAAGAGTGAAACTCTAACCCTAACTCTAAATTGCAGTATTACAAGGCACAATGAAAATGACAAAAGCGAGAGCTTGCTTCAGCGTAATTGCAGAGAGCAATACAGAGGGATTTGTGAAGCTTTTGGAGGTGATGATGGTAGGTGCAGTAAGAGATGAAGTTGGAGTAAGACGTCAATGGAATCCTTCCATTCTTCTTTGAGAAAAAAAACGCAGTTGCTTTGGACCTCAGTTGCTGAATATATTTTTTGCTATTTCTTTCTATGTCTTTGTCTTGTTGTTGCAACTTACAATTTCTTTTGAAATGGAGCTGCTTCTTTTTCATCCATCCATGTTCCATGGTGGTGGTGATGAGATTATGGATAATAATTTGTATTCTGTTTGAAAGATGAATATTTTTAATTTCGAATGATAACTTCTTTTAATTGTTGTTATGTTGGTGAGGATTGGTTAGTGGTGATGAGGTTATGGATGATAACTTGTATTTTGTTTGGATGATAACATTGGTCAATTTCGAGTAATAACTTTTTTTAGTTTCGGATAATAACTTCCAATTGGACTTATTGCCTCCCTAATATTGATTCCGTAGCACTGTTGCAATATTATTTATTATATCAACCCTATAAAAATTTTATTCAAAACACTTTATCTTCGTGTATATGTCTTACGGACGTAAATTATCTTTATTTTTATTTTTCTTTCAAAATCATGTATTTTTATTTTTCCGACCTATTCTTTTAATTTCCCGTATATACTACTATTCTTTTTATCTTCTTAGAGTAGTATTATATAGTACGATTATTATGAGTGGCCTATAAATAATTAATATTTTAGAATAATTTTCCTACTCTCGGTATTATTGGTAATAATTTTCAATTGTTTTCTAGCTCCAAATCAATTTTTCATTCTCCAAATAAATTTTTTGCTTAATGATAATTTTTTTTAATAGTTGATCAAAATAGATCAATGTTAATAATTTTTAATATTGATATTCCATAAACCAAAATTCACTTAAAAAAAAAAAAGAAATTACATGAATGATATGGCACCTAGAATATTTCTTATTCTTACAAAAAAAATCACATGTAAACAAAGAATATATATTGTAACTCTTCTGTATCCTCTTATATAGATATTTATTTATGCGAAACTCTATTCTTCTATTATAAAATTTTAATATCTATATTATATATTATTTTGTCTTGGAACATATCATTCCTTGTTTCTTCAACAATCAAAATCAAATTCTAAAATAAATTAAAGAAAATTAAAATTAATATTTAATTTATTTTTAAAAATCCAAATTAATGTTTTTATATCTCTAATTTAATAATAATAAGTCAAACAAATTAAAAAAATAATCAATTCATATTTATTTGGTTATCCACGTATTAAAAGTAAATACTACTTTATAAATAAATAAACAAATGTATCATAAGTTTTATGTAAATTATTTATTCTGCTACAAATATAGTCAAGATATAAATTGATATTAGTAGTTTTTTTTCCGATAAAATTAAAGTGAAGTACAAAAATAAATCTTGAATAAAAAAAATGACAATATATATTATTTATTTATTATATAATGCTTTTCACACACCTTTTTAATAAACACTCATTTTACACCTGTATAAAAATACTGTTATTATTTATTAATTAATTTTATATTTTAGTACTCAAAATAGAACAAATACAATTAACAAACAAGTAGTTACCGTATTTTCAAAAGGGTGTCAATTTGGTATTTAGTAAAATGGTGTGGGAATAGCGGGACTATTATTTATTTACGAACAACATATTGTCCAAATTCAAACCTATTATATTGAATCACTTTTCACCATCTAGAATGCGATATTTGTTTATATGTATTCAATGAGTACGTTGATTAGAGATTGAAATGTTTTGTATAAAAAGTTACAAAATTTTACAAATTAATATATTTTTTAATAATAAATATTAAAAGATAAAAAAATTGTGAAAAAAATTATAATGTCTAAATTATTTTTCAACCTCAATATAAATTGAAGAAGAATTATATGTTGTAGTTGTACTTACAGACGTCTTTATATTCTTACATGTATTATTCTATACTATTGAGATTGTTTCTCTTCCTTTAAGAGTCTGATCAACATTAATTATTAGATTTTGTATACATAGCTTTTTCATGTTCAACATCTTCAAATAAATAAAAAATAAAATAAAAAAAGCATCGATTAGACAAAATTATTATAGAAATTCACTAAACTTCCTGGCATTATGTAAAGAAGTTTTTTAATGAAGGAAGAAGAAATAATGCAGAAGCAGGAAGCTTTCAGCGTTTCTGGTTTTCTTCATAATTAATCATATATAAAATAGTAGAACGCACGTAAAAAACTGCTCCATAAATGACCATAAAAATAATTGCACATTTTTCTAATTGATTAAATTTTCATCATTTGTTTTTATGAAGCATCAATTATGAAAGCATATATAAAAGTATAGAAAATTTGAAAATAAATTGCTTATTCTAGAATTTGTAAAAATATCATGAAAAACTCGCAATAAATGAAAAATTAAATAAATAAAGATGAAAAAAATGCATGAAAAGAAAAATGTGTGAAACTCTTCATCTTTGTTGTGGTTCCATACCTTTCCAAAAAAAAAAAAAAAGAAAGAAAGAAGAGAAAAAGAAGAAAAATCTATTTTAATAAGAAGTTTTATCTGTAAATAAATAAACTATTTGTGTTGGTTAAAAAGGAGAACAAAGAAACTGATTTTGTTGGTGAAAAATTAGTGAGTTTTTTAAAAATAAATGATATTATTATTTTGTCCAAATATTTTATTTTACGAAATAAATTCTTAGAGGCTAAATTTAGTCAAAAAAATTAGACATAAAAAATTTGGTATTGCAATTGTCTAGATTGAGCGAGAAACATTACCGTGAGCAGCCAATTTATCAAGTTCACAAAAGACCTGAAACTAATCCTTTCTTTATCCATTCCAAATCCCGTATTTGTACCGTTTGTATTCTTCCTGTTTCCAACCATTTTCTTTCTCAAGCCATATGGTGTGGAGCAAGCTGAGCCTCTTATTTTAATAATATGATTAGTATAATTTTTTTTTCAAAAACTCATTTGGTAACATAGACAATTAATTAATAGAAATATTCATTTTTGATAAATGTTATTTATTTGGTAACGTAGACACTACATTAATATCTATATAAAAATATAATTATTATTAATTAAATATATATTTTAATTATTTATTTAAATTTACCTACCAATTCCACCAAAAGTGTATGACAATCTAGATACCAAGGTTGTTTTATATTATTTTTACCAATTATTAAATTTTTTTTTCTTATTTATATAAAATAAGAATTTATTAAAAGTGATCACCCACAGAATATATGAATCATCTTTAGTAATTTATTTATCATCACTATTAAATACATTGGCTCTCAAATATATTGACTCGACTTTCTCATTTATAAATTATAAATGAATACATGTATTATTTAACTCATTTCAATATGTATTTTATACTAGTAATTAATATGATAACTTATTTTTATTGTACACCTAGCACATATATTCAAAAGACTTTTTATTTTTAGTCACGGTTAATTAAATTTAGAAAAAGACTAGGAAACCAACATATTATAGTCAATAGAAAGCTAACAATAGTTACGGATGATAATTCATATAAATTTTGGATGATAACTTAATATTGGATATATGAATTACAGATGATAACTCATATAAAATTTGGATGATAACTTAGTTGTTGGCTCCCTAATGTGGCTCCCTAACGTAGGTTCCGTAACATTATTATTAAATTTATAACTTATAAGTCATCTTTATAATATGTCATATAAATAAAAAATAAATTCTATATTAACAAGTCATTTTTCTAACTAAATGCAATTAAATTTTTTTCCTTCATTTTTTATATCTCTTTCTTCTCTTTGTAAACTTTACACACTAATTTGTGGGAGTGATTTTGTTATGTATGGATAGATTTAATTAAATTTAGTTGTAAAAATTACTGTGTGTATATATAATAATGATACTCTAATGTTTACTCAAGTTGTCAAAAAAAGTATAATTTGAATGTATTGACAGTACAAAGAGATTTACACAATCATCCAATAAAATTCACACGTTTAAATAATTTTTAATAAATGAATTTAAAAATTAATTATTTTTGTTTATGTGACAATATACGATTGGTTGTTTGTTAAAATTCTACATGAAAATTAAATTTAATAGAAATTACATTTTTTCTTTAATAATTTAAAGGTTGTTTTGGTTTGTTATTGGAATATTAAGTAAAGGACAAGTTACTGTATTAATCTATTTAGGTTTTAATATTACACGATTACATCATTAAGTCTTATATGATCTGATTGCATCATTCTCCATAAAACAATAGGATCCATGACAGGGTAATCGGTTTTCAGAAACCGTTGGACCCCACAGCAAATTTTGAAGAAATGCCAATAGAAACAGCTGCAGCCTTCCACGGATTCGATGCAAAAGCACATGGAGAAAACAGCTGCAGCTCCCACGATTTTTTCCTAAATGTTGTCAACTAAATACCTCATAGGTGCCACGGATTCTGGCCAAAAGTAAAACTAAGTTCCATGGCACCCTTTCCCATTTCATCACTTGAGTCATTTTCTAAAATTGTAGAGAGAGAGATATTAGAGAGAATGTAGAGAAAAAAAAGGTGATGTAGGGTGAGCCTAATAAACCAAATACAACCCTTCCCGAATTCCTTGCACTTTCCGAGGTACTTCGCGTAATTAGACTCCATCACCCTGTATTCAACTCCTCGGCGAATGTTGTAGTTTTATATCGCGATAACCGTTTCCTCCTTACTATGAAAGGGCCGTCCAACTTGAAATTCAAAGGAATATTCAACCCTTGGGAAACTTGTGCACCGCTGCTAGACTCACAGTGTCTTTCACCAGGACCAGATAGAGGATCCAAGTTAAGATTCGACAAATGGGCGGTTACTGTTGTGTGCCTGAGCTAGACGTGCCTCCTTGAGGTGGTTGTAGTGGAACAGGACCGACATCATCATCATTGTGTCCTCCTTTATGAATTGCGGCTCATCATCCGAATCATGGGGTCTCAAAGCCTCGTTGACTTGGGGATCTGGATCTGGCACTACTTGAAATGCCTGTGGGGCTAATGATTGCGATGTCGCTGCAATTGCAACTCCAAACTCCGCAAAGGAATGGGAATCCCCTAGCTCATCTTCTCCTGTCGTCGCTTTAGCTTGAAGGTTAAAATAAAACGAGGGCGAGGCAACCAGACGAACATCTGGCTCGCGTTGATTCCTGGATCCGAATCCCCCCCCCCCCACATTAACGGGCCGTGGGTTGGGCGCGGAACCTCTGAGCTTGCAAGCGGATCAACTATTTCCACAAATAGCTCCACCGTTCGAACCTCCGGAAATTGTTTTTGGCAATGAAACAATATTTGCAAATCATCATCCCCTTCAACGGTAAAACAACCATACTTCACACCCTGAGACACAACGGATATCGGAATCCAATAATATATCATGCTCATCCTTCATCTAAACCAAGCTTTCTAATAATGCTACGTTGCAGATCCAACAAGGTTGTTCTGGATGTAATAAACACATTGGTTGGACTCTTATCAGTGAATTTTACACCATCTCTAGTTTTGTATCTAATCATACCGTCGTGGTAGATGAGAGCAAGAAAACTTTCATCACCCTCCATACTTTCTTTCTAACTACAACTAAATTTGTAAAGCCTTCATTTTTGTACAACTCCAAGTAACATATATACACAAAATCCATGGCAGGGTGAAGCTTATTCAAAATCTGTGGCACCTTGCCACGGATTCTTCACAATTTTGGCAATTTCAACATAATTCACGACAGGTTGAAGGGGTTTTCCATAAAACTTATCAGTCTGCTATGGATTCTGTACGTTTAGGCCGAATGGCGCAATCTGATTATATAACACTGAAATATGTAATTGGGTAATATTAAAACTCAATTAGCTTAATAAAGTAACTTTCCCTTAAGTAAAGGTCCGATAAAGTGAGAAAAATGTATTAAGAACAAACTTTATAATCTTTGCTATTTTTATTCTGTTTTACACTATGTTTGGATACAATGGAATATAGAAGAAAAGAAAATGAGAGGAAGGGAAATAAGAGGAAAGAAGATGAAATGAAAAGAAATTTTTTTATGTGTTGTTTGGATGAAAAGAAAATAGATGGAAAGAAGAGGCCAAGAAATTTTTCTTTTGTTTGGATTGAAAGAAAAGTGAAAAGAGAGAAAATCATAATAAAGCAAAATTACTTTAATGCCCTTTGTTTATTATATATAAATTATAATTTATTAATATATTAATATGTTTAAATTAATTTTTCTATGAAAATACTCTTAATTTTACTATAAAATTTTTTAATATATTATTATTATGTTAATTAAAAAAGTATTTTTTATTTAGTTGAAAAGAGAAAATAAGAAGGAAAAAATAAAAAGAAAACAGAAAGAATAGAAAATAAAGAAATTTTTTTTGTATTATTTGAATCAAAAGAAAATAGTAAAGTGAATAAATAAAGGAAAAATTACTAGTATATAAAATGACATATTTATCTTTATTATTTTTATTATATAATAAAGTATAAATATTTTTATTTATTTATTTAAATTGTATTTTATAAAAATTATCATTTATTATATATTTTTTTGTATTCATACAGATTATTGTTTACTTAATAAATATAATATTTAAATACTATTAAAACTAACTGATAATAACAAAATACAAATAAGGGCATTAGTGGAAATGTAATGTATATTATAATGTATATTATTTTAATTAACAAGTAAATCATTTTTAAAAGTATATGTGTTTTATTTATTTTTTATAATTGCATTTTATATATATTATAAAATACTATGAATTTATACCGTTGATGTAAACTATCTAAGTTAATAAATGTAATGGTTGACCTAAACTTATATTGTAATAATATAATGAAAATACTAAAATTATATTTATAAGGAGAAATATAAGTAACTAATATTTTTTTAAACAAAAAATCAACCAACGAAAAATAGAACATTTGTAACCACTGTTTATAAAACATCCACAATAAAAATCATAGAATATCTGAAATCTAAACCAACCAATAATAAGTCAATTTTATATTTTTTAAAAACAGAACATCCAAAACTTAAAGAAATAGAATATCTAATTTAAGTTGTTGGCTGATGTTGGCTAAATTTTTATTGGTTACCTAATATTGTTGAATTTATAATAACAATAATTCTAGGTGTACATTTATTTTGTACAACCACATATTTATTTATATGTCAAATAGAAGATCATCTCGATATCAAATAGAAGCTTGTTTAGTTTTTTTTGTCCTATTTAATATCGAAATAATATTTTATTAGCATAGAAATAAATAATTTAATTGAAAAAATATGTGTTATATTATGTAATAATAATAATAATAATAATAATAATAATAATAATAATAATAATAATAATAATAGGTGTGCATCATTTAATACTTTAATATATTATCTTAAATAACCAAAAATATTTTTTTAAAGTTATATTTTTCCATTATTTCTTAAATGTGATAAGGAGTACAGTATATGACTTAAATGTATAATAAAATAAATATTTTTATTTTAATTCAATTTTAAAAATTATATAAAATAATATTATAAGAAACACTATTTTTAATTATTATTATTATTATTATTATTATTATTATTATTATTATTATTATTATTATTATTATTCCTAACTCTATTCTCCGGTAGCTACGTTAGCCATGAAACTTTCTAATTGTATACTATTAAGATAAGATTCATTTGACCATTCCACAAATTACATAAATATATTTTAGGATAAATTGATCTAACTTCTTTTATTAGGACAATCTCAATTTTTTATCTCTATTTCATTTATTTGGGTAACTTCATACAAATAAGTAGAACACAAATGAATACTTTAATTAAGAATAAATACATTATTAGTAAACCTGATATAACACTCACGATGACATTTACAATGATTTTATTAAAATTAAATAAAAATAGGAAAAATATTTTAATATATATTATATTGAGAATCTTCGAAAAAGAAATTAGAAACAATAAAAAATGTAAAAAAATTTATATATTTTTAAAAGACAAATATATTTATATTATATAATTAAAAAATCTAAACAAAATTTTAAATTATTAACTTTCTCATCTATAAAAACTGCAAAAAGTACAAAATGACTTCAAATAGTACACAAATGATTGACCATTGTCAAATTATAGCACAATCTTGGACATAAGATATGTATTCTAAATTTACTTTATGCACACCCCGATGACCAAAAAAACAAAGCGTACCAAATCCATGCCCAATCCTGAAATTCAACCTTGGCAGCTACCAACTCTTGATAGTTGACATACACTTATGCTGTTGCCAACCTTGGAACATGGGATAATTTCAATTTTATAAACTAAAAACTGTTATAATATTGACCCTTCTTTCTTTTGCGATTCTAATAGTTATCTCCTTTATTTGTAACTCAATGTTAATACCTTCTTCTCTTTCTTTATTTTTTTAAAAATTTATTTTGACTGTGATTTTTATTGTTTGAGTTCCCACTCTCGTATTCCTCTCCCAGAGTTTTTTCTCCCAACTCAAGACCCATGTATTTTATCATTTTTTTTTCTAATTTCTAGACAAATTTTTCTTCCCTTTTTCCTCTTTTCATATGAATTTTGATGGTTCGTTTCATGAGTAGTCCATAGAAGTGGAGTTCGAAGACCAGGGCTCACCAGGCTAAAAGCGCAAAAAAATTTACAAAGCATTCTTGAAAATTTGGCCTAGTATTAAAATGAATCGAGTATCGCCTTAGATCGGTACTGGACTAAAAAAATAAAAATTTTGAATTCAAAGAAGGTTGAATAATTCTATTCTAAGTTCCAATAATTATCTAACTTTAAGCCATTTTGATAGCTTTGGTAATAGGATACTGAGATAATTGGCTTTTTACATTTTAGTTTGATCTAACATTTATTACAATAACTCTTTTAAATATCTGATGCATATACACATGTGAAAAACGAGACTATGAGCAAATTTTTATTATGCCATGCAAGCCTTTTTTTTTATTTAAAAAAAATATTTTGTATATAATTTTCAAATTACAAAATTTTTAAATTTAAAAATAAATACTAAATGTACTCCTTATGCGAGTACTTTTTTATTTTATATTGCTTTAAAATAATTATATATTAGTTTAAGAAAAAGAGGAACACACATTAAATGATTGTTGGAACGTCAAAAAGAAATAGAAATAGAAAGAAAATAGAAGTACACATAAGATATAAAGCCAGTACCGGCTCAAGAGAGGCGGTATTGAAAACAACCAGTACCGGTCTAAGACCGTACTCGTTATTCTCGTTGTCTAATGATAAGGACAACAAGATTAAAGATTGTGGAATCTGGAATGGCTTGACATGGGTTTAAACTCTCACTTGGAGGAGGGCATTGAGGGGTGGGAAGTAGATAACCTTGAAGAGCTGATAAATATTCTATCCAGAGTTGGTGTGAAAAATGGAGAAAGTGATAAATTGGAGTGGAAAGAATTCTCTATTAAGTCTTTTTACAGGTGACATACAATCATAAGGAGAAATAGACTGATAGTAATATGTACAATTTCAATAAAATTTTGTGGAAAAGCTTAGTTCCTCCAAAGGTGGAACTCATGACATGGTTCGTGATTCTTGAAAAACTAAATACAAGAGAGAAGCTTGCAAGATGTGGGATCATCCAATCACAGATGGCCAAATGTATGTGTACTATGCGAAGTGGCTGATGAAACTATATTCCACCTAATTTTTAGTTGCTATTTTGCATGGAATGTTTGGTGTAACGTAATAACATGGTGGGGTTTTGAATGAGTTTGGCCAGGAAAATCAAAAGACTGTTTTAATGCCTGGATGATAGTTAAAATGGACATAAAGAGGTAAAGGAGTTAGGGAATCTTATTTTTTGCTGTGATATGGTCATTGTGGAACATAAGGAATGATGTGAGTTTTAAAAGCAAAAATCCAACTATTGAAGATGCTGTTAGTAGAGTGATAGTGGCACATAATCAATGGATGAATGAGTGGAGAGCAGCAGATAGAAATACAAGAGGATTGCATGGGCTTAGTTGAATTCACAAGGATGCTGATTGCGCGATGTTCAATGTTCTATGTGCTATTAAGGGATTACAGTAGCACACTCAAGTGATGATATTAGTTATCTTGTTGTTTGTTGTTGTTCTGTTTTGGTTATTAATACTGTCTTTTGCTTATTGCTTCTTGTTGTAACATGCTTCAAACTTTACTCACTGTCCCTGAGCTTGCTGTGAGTTCTTCGGAATGATCGAAAAAAAAAAATTTTTTTGAAATTTTTTTATAGCAGTACCGCCTTAAGCCGATACTGATAATAGATTGAAAATGGATAAATAATCCTTATACAATGAATTTCGATAAATATCGTTTTTTTTTTATTTATATAAATTTTTTTTTTCCTTTTTGCAATGGATAAGGTCAATGATGATGAAAAGGGGTAAAAAAACTTGGTTAGAGATAAAATAAATGAATCTGGAATGAATGCGTATCTTTGTTCCATTTTTAGCAAACTTTTTACAGAAGAACCGAAAATTAATAGTTTCATACGAAATGTATAATGCCATAAAAAGAGTTGGTTGGCCGTTAAAGGGTTGAAAATAGTAACAAAAGAACCAAAAATTCAACATAGAAAAATATACTATGGAATCAATTGAAAGAATTTACATGGAATAAAAATACTCTTAAAAATAAAAAACAAGAATAAGATACAAGCCATTAGAAAGAGAAAGAGAGTATACAATAGAAAAAAAAGTTTATGTATTAGAATTATGTAAGAGTTATATATATCATACTATAATGTACTAACATATTTATAGGTAAAAAAAAATCATCAGAATAATAATAACCTAATATCCTATAATTATGAATAGAAAAAGACTAGGCAACCAATATATTATGATCAATAGTGAGCTAACGCATAGTTACGGATGAAACTCATATAAATTTTGGATGATAACTTAATCTTGCATATATGAGTTACGAATGATAACTTATATAAATTTTGAATGATAATTTAATTATTGGCTTCCTAATACTATTCTTATGAATAATATCAAACTAATAAATTTAAATATGATAATTGATTATAGCTAATCGATACTAATATATTATAACACAAGCAATGCACTCTTAATCATGGCCAGAAATTGAAATAAAACAAAGAAAGAGTAAGAAGTGGGTGACATATGAGGTTAGTATGGAATATTTTGGATTAGTTGTGGGTAAGATGAAAAACAAAAGAAAAGACTGTTTTGCGGTAAAAATAAATAAAAGTCAATTAGAGAGTTACTATTAGAACAATTTTTAGTTTATAAAATTAAAATCGTACTCATGTTTCAAGTTGGCCACAACATAAGGGGCTGATTGGTCTATGAAAATATTTTCTATTTTCATTTTCTGACAATTATTTTCATTTTTAAATTTTCACATTATAGAAAAAGCGATTGGTTCGTAGAAATAAGATTCATTTTCAAATAATGAAAATAGTAAAATATGTTTGGTTCGTCCATTTCTAAAATATATTTTTAATATTGATTTTAAAATATAAAATTATATTTTTCTTATTAATAAAATAATGAATAAATAAATATTGAAGTTAAAAAATAAAAATAAAAAAATAAAAAAAATTGCGAAAATTATTAAAAAAAGTACATATTTGAAGAATAATATAATTTTGAGTACTTTTTTTTTTTTAATTGGTTTTAGCTTTTTTCTTATACGTTTCTTCCTAAACGGTCAGTATGAGTTTTATGCAAGAGAGCATTAATGTATTATAAATTCAAATAAAATAAAAAAAATTAATAACTGAATTATGATATTCTTATTATTCTACTTGCAATCAATAATAATAATATATATGACATACCTTAAAAAAAAATACATTATTATGGACACCTATCAATGGCATTAATTTTTGGATATTATTTTATACGTGCATAAAAAATAAAATCATATGAAAATAATAATACATATGACATACCTCAAAAAACATAATTATTAGAGGTAATTTTTTTTATTTGTCATTTTTTTTATACATAATGATGAGGTTAAAATTATATAAATATGATTGACACTCATAAATAAAGATTAATTTTTAAAAAAATGGGATATGTCAAGCCACACTTGAAAATGGCTATTAAAGTATTTGTCAATGAATCATCAATTAAAAAAATTGAAAGTACAAAGGAGAACATCAAAACGAAATTAGATAATAAATTTAAAAAAATAAAGAAAGTTATGCAATTTAATCAAAACCATGCTATCTAATCATGGTATATAATACAACAATAAATTTAAAAAGAGATTAAAAAAAAATAACCTTGAAAAAAATACCTTATCTGAGTGGTGTTAGAAACTTATGGTAAGAAGGAAGATGCAGCTAGCACGCAATGGTACTATGAGAAAAAAGAGCGTATAAAAAAAAGCGAAGGAAGAATCAAACGTTAAACCAAAAATTGAAAAGAGTGTGTTTTGAGTTGGAAACGTTTTCAATTGAGATAACTGAAAATATTGAAAACAAAAAATAAGGGGCTAATTGGTTTATGAAAATATTTTCTATTTTCATTTTCTGAAAATCATTTTCATTTTTAAATTTTTACATTATAGAAAAAGCGATTGGTTCGTAAAAATAAGATTCATTTCCAAATAATGAAAATAGTAAAATATGTTTGGTTCGTCCATTTCTAAAATATATTTTTAATATTGATTTTAAAATATAAAATTATATTTTTCTTATTAATAAAATAATGAATAAATAAATATTGAAGTTAAAAAATAAAAATTAAAAAAATAAAAAAATTGTTAAAATTATTAAAAAAGTACACATTTAAAGAATAATATAATTTTGAGTACTTTTATTTTTTTATTGGTTTTAGTTTCTTTTTTATACGTTTTTTCCTAAATGGTCAATGTGAGTCTTACAGAGCATTAATGTACTACAAATTCAAATAAAAAAATTAATAACTGAATTATGATACTCTTATTATTCTACTTGCAATCAATAATAATAATAATATATATGACATACCTTAAAAAAAATACATTATTATAGACACCTACCAATAAATTAATTTTTGGATATTATTTTATATGTGTATAAAAAATAAAGTCATATGAAAATAATAATACATATGGCATATCTCAAAAAAACATAATTATTAGAGGTAATTTTTTTCTATTTGCCATTCTTTTATACATAATCATGAGGTTAAAATTATATAAATATGATTGACACCCGTATATAAGGATTAATTTTTTTTAAAAATGGGATATGTCAAGCCACTAGGGGTGAGCATGAGTATGGGTAGTCCAATTATCCATCAAAATCAAACCAATCCAATTATATCGGTTCTATATCCGACGGGTAATCGGGTATAATTGGGATCAGATCCGAACCAACCCGACCATAATCGGTTCGGATATTGGTTTTGATGTCAAGATACCTAAACCAACCCGATTACCCAATTAGGTTTATATTATTTTAAAAAGTTATAAAATATAATAATATATATACAATTTTATTATTCCTAACTCAAATTATTATATTTATAGTCATCAAAAAATTTTATTATATTTATTAAAATATAAATTTGATAATATATTACCTTTTATTAAATTTTTTATTATTGATATAAACAATTTTCTCATATTTTTTTATTTTTGTCTAAAATTTTATTTTCAATCGGGTATCCAATTACCCAAACCAATCCAACCCGGATTTAATCGGTTCGGTTTGGTTCGGATTCACTTACTAAAAATCTCAAATCCAAACCAATCCAAATCAATTAAAATTTAATCGGTTCAGTTTCTTTTTTCTCCCAAACCCGAACCAACCCAACCCGTACTCACCCCTGCAAGCCACACTTGAAAATGACTATTAAAGTATTTGTCATTGAATCATCAATTAAAAAAATTGAAAGTACAAAGAAGAACAATCAAAACGAAATTAGATAAATAAATTTAAAAAAATAAAGAAAGTTACGCAATTTAATCAAAACCATGCTATCCAATCATGGTATATAATACAACAATAAATTTAAAAAGAGATTAAAAAAAAAAGTAACCTTGAAAAAATACCTTACTTGAATGGTGTTGGAAACTTATGGTAAGAATGAAGATGCAGCCAGCACGCAGGGGTACCATAAGAAAAAAGAGCGTATTAAAACAGCAAAGGAAGAATCGAACCTTAAACCAAAAATTGAAAAGAGTGTGTTTTGAGTTGGAAACGTTTTCAATTGAGATAACTAAAAATATTGAAAACAAAAAAATAAGGTGCTGATTGGTTTAGCTATGAAAATGAAAATAAGACATAAAAATATGATTGGTGGAGTATTTTCAAAAAAAACATTTTCATAAAGATATAACAAAGTTGAAAACGTTATTTCCTTATTTTCAATATTTTCAGTTATCTCAGTTGAAAACATTTTCAACCAAAAACACGCTTTTTCTGTTTAAAGTCTAACCTTCGATTCTCCTTGTGTTTTTTTTTTCTACGTTCTTTTTTTTTTTTTCTTCAATACACCACTCATTTTAAGGCATATTTTCAAGTTTTTTTTAATTTTTTTCTGAATTTATTGTTGTATTAGATATAATGTAATTGATAAAGTTCTCATTTTCTTAAAATAAAATAAATCTTCATTTGTGTGTCAACCCTATGTATGTAGTTTTGCTATAAAAAAAAATTAAAAACCTCAAAATTGATGAATTTTAGTATGTAATTTAATTTAAATGTTATTATTTTATTTCTTGTGCACTTATAAGATAATATCTTAATAAATGGAAATAATGGCTAGGAGTACATATTAATACATTTTTTTAGGTATGTCATATTTACTATTATTTTTATTTGGTTTGAATGTTATCATTTCATTTATTTATTGTACAATTAACACATAATATCCAAAAATAGAAGTTATGGCTAGGTGTCTATGATAATGCATTTTTTTGTTTAGATATGCCATATATTTTTATTATTATTATTTTAATTTCTAGAATAAGAGTATAAAAATTCAGTTAGCTGCTTTTTTTTTTTTATTTTGTTTAAATTTAAAATACATCAATACTAATATAAACTAAAGTATTAGCATAAAAGATTTAAAAGGTTTACGAATTTTTTTTCCTTCCATAAAATTCAATTCATCCCTTCATGGAAAGAAAGTATAAAAAAAGTTTTAAAAATAATTAAAAAAATAAAAGTACTTAAAATCACATTATTCTTTAAGCATTTACTCTCTTAATGACAAGACTTATTATTGTTTATTTTGTTAAAGCATATGTTTTATTATAAATGCAATTATTTACTACAAGATAACAATTTATTTTATATTTGACATTTTATAAATTAATTGGGAAGTTAAAAAAAAATTAAATAGTCAAAATAATATAGATAAGAAAAATATGATTTTATACTTGAAAATCAATATTGAAAATAAATTTTAGAAATAAACAAACTAAACATATTTTTACTATTTTCATCATTTGGAAATGAATTACATTTTCACAAACCAATCGCATTTCTTGTAATGTGAAAATCTGAAAATGAAAATTATTTTCAAAAAATAAAAACTGAAAATGAAAATAGAAAACATTTTCGCAAAACAATCAACCCTTAATGTTTTCAATCTTATTCTATTTTTTTGAAAATATTTTGATTGAAAATAATTTAAAAATACTAAACAATCATATTTTTATGCCTTATTTTCATTTTTACTAAAACTGAATATACTAAACAATCATATTTTTATGCCTTATTTTCATTTTAAAAATACTAAACAATCATACCAAAAGTAGATTAGCGTCAAAGAGAACATATGCGTTGCCACCCAACGCAACAAATCACACCTTGTTTGGGAAAAAATACTTAATTTTTATTTTTTATACTAAATTTTATGCGATTCTTTGATTGTATAGTGTTCTATTAGTAAAAAATAAATATAATTTTAATTAATTATTCTAAAAATTGCTTAAATATATAAATTTTATTAAATAACAATATATTTATATTATTAATGCATCAACATTAAATTCTTGTTATATTAATAACCTATATATTTGATTTAATTACCTATTACAAATATAAATATTCTAAATTTTTTTGTGGAGTACTATTAAATTAGGCTCTTAGCCTAATATAATGTTGCCACTGAAGTCACATATTTTAATTTGTAGAATATATTGAACGATGAAAAAATATGAATTTAATTTTAACATACATATGATATAAATAAATATTATACATATTATATATTATTATATTAGTAAAAATAACTAATTTTATTATTAATTTGTAAATAATTATATAAAAATACAATAATTGTATATGAACAAGTAATTTTGATCAACTAAATCATTTATTTCTATGCTAAATAAAAAATTATTTTGATCTCAAATAGAATTTTATTTATGTATAATTTTTTATACCATTTAATACTAAAATAATATTTTATTAGCATAAAAATAAATTATCTGATTGAACTTGATTAGCCAAAATTACTTGTATAAATAGCATTATCCTAAAAACATATATAATCAAAGGTCTGTATAGAATAATTTATTCTATTAATACATTCAAATTAAAAGGATAAATAGTTTAAATACAAGTAAATAAAAAGAAACGGGAAAGAAAAGAAAAGGAGGGAGGACTGAGGAGGGTAGGTGAGAGACTGAGGGGAGGGGAGGGGAGGGGTGGGTTGGTAAGGTGGGCACAATTCTGAATACAATTACAGAAATTGCCATCACTACCAACACTACCAACCCCTTTCTTTTGTCTCTCAAGTCTCTAGTCTCAACCACCAAACCTCACTGGCTCCCTCCTTTAATCATTGTTAGTTATTTCAATTCAATTCACCATTCTTCTTCTTCTTCAACCTGTGTTTTATTTCAATGGCTTCTTCTTCTTCCTGTCTCTCTTCAAAGCCATTCTTCGGCGGTTCCATCTCTTCCGATCCCAGCCTCCGATCCCTCTCCTCCGCCTACCTCCAAGTCTCCCTCCGCCCTCGCATTCCCAAGAACCTCCGTTAGTTCTCTCTCTCCGTTTCTTCTTGATAATTATTGTTCATTGACTTTTCAGATTACAAGCTACTGCAATCTGCGCCCTGTTTATTCTTTCAATTCCGTGTTTTCTATTGCGTTTATTTATATGCTTTCGTGAATGCGATTTTTCCAGTTAAGTGATTTTGAGTACTGAAACCCTTGCTGTATTTTAAGTTCGGTATATCATGTAATTTGTGGCAATGTGCTCATTGTGATTGGTGATTTCGTTGTTTAGTTCATGTAAGAACTCCTCGGAGGGGGATACATACGTGTTTCATCTTATGTGAGATTAGATTCTCAATTTGATTTGTTTATTTGAAACTTTCCACCCATTAAGATGTTAAATTTTAAGCTTACTAGATTATGTATACTTAGTTCAAACTGATCCCAACTTGGTTTTTACTTAAATTCCAACAAATTTAGGTCGGAGTCTTGTATAATGAAAATTAAAGATAATGGTTAGTTTGTAATCTTATGCCAGTTACGCGTTTAAGAGTTCATAGTTAATGATATTGAGATGGACATTGTTTTGAGTTTCTTAAGTTATTGGTGAATTACAGAAATTAAGGCCGCTGGGAGTACCTATGGAAATAACTTCCGCGTGACAACATATGGAGAATCTCATGGAGGAGGTGTTGGTTGTGTCATTGATGGGTGTCCTCCTCGCATCCCTCTCTCCGAATCTGACATGCAAGTTGATCTTGACAGAAGGTAATGCACAGTGGAAAACACTTCACTTGCTAAAGATGAATATATTTTAAAATGTTTTTTAATTGTTGTAAGTTGTAACTATGAATGATAGGCAATGGTTGTCTCTTATACATTGCAATATGTCTCTAAGAATAACATTGTCCGGTTCTTGTGTGTAGGAGGCCAGGCCAGAGCAGAATTACAACCCCTAGAAAGGAGACTGATACGTGTAAAATATTTTCAGGAGTCTCCGAAGGTCAACATTTCATATAGATATATTAGTTGGGCAGCTCTATGTTTATTGGGGAAAAAGATTGAAGTATAATTTGTTAATTGCAGGACTTACTACCGGAACACCAATCCATGTATTTGTACCTAATACTGATCAAAGAGGACATGTGAGTCTCTAATTTATATTCATGTTTGGAAGAATGAATTAAAAACAAGCAATGGTTATTTTTATTTTAAACTTGCTGTTGTAATGTTGACCTATAGGGAGATTCTTGTTTTTTTCCCTCTTTTTTTCTTTTTCTTTTCTTCGCGCATGTGTGTGTGGAATTTTTGCTAACCAAAGATGATAAACCGTATATTCTTGGTAACTTACACTTGAGACAAGCCACATATTTTTGGGGACTTACTTTGAATTGGTCCTGCTAAGGCTGGGTTTAGATTAGTTTTTCATGGATGAGACATTTGTGTTGGGGAGGCCTCTCAGCTCTCCTATTCCCTTCCTACTAAGTGTTAATCTCCCTTACTCCCTTCCCTTTTCCCTCAACTTTTATAATAACTCTTGACTACTAACTCCGAACTGATTCAAAGCCCAATAGCCTTGATTCCTGTCATACTCAGTTTTTTGGTAGATCTGTCATCCTTATTTGGAAGTTGGTTAGATGAAGTAAATAACTTGTACTTGAGTCCCGACAATAATTGATTATGGCTTATGACTGACTCACAAGATCGTATTTGGTATTCTTTTGCTGATTCTGTAATGCTTATAGCTTTGTTCATTACATTTTCTGGGTGTCAGGACTATAGTGAGATGTCATTAGCTTACAGACCTTCCCATGCGGATGCAACCTATGACATGAAATATGGTGTTAGATCAGTTCAGGTATCAACTTTTATGATTTCGTTAGTTTGGCATTTTCTTTCAATCTGATATGCATTAAACTTATGCGTTGGTGCTCTTATTTTTAAGGGTGGTGGTAGATCTTCTGCAAGAGAAACTATTGGAAGGGTTGCTTCTGGTGCTGTTGCTAAAAAAATCCTTAAGGATTTTGCAGGAACTGAGGTGTGTTACTTGTCTTGTGATTCAGGCTAGAGTTTTCTGACTATTTTACACGATCAAGTTTCTGTCCCTTTTTTTAGCAGTCCATTGCTTATTCTTAGAAGAAACCGTAAAATTGTATTAATAGATATCAATATGGGAATGGGAAGAGGTTTTTAAACGAGAAATGCAAAAAGTACAAGGATAACACAACCTCTAAAACAAGAAAAGAAACATTAACTTTACACAGTAAAAACATGAGCAAAGTTGTCCAGTGTGACTATTTTTGTGTCTATTCATAGTTGGTGTATATTTATGAGCATGTATCATGTTTTTGTATGCCAATTCCTTTAGGAGATCCTTTGCTAAAGGTCTATTTCTTTTCAGATTCTTGCATATGTGTCTCAAGTTCACAAGGTTATTCTTCCTGAGGACTTAATTGACAATGAGACTGTGACACTTGATCAGGTATTAAAGTGAATATTCATATTTATATATGCGTAGTGGTGCCTTTTGTAAAATTATCTGAAGTATTCAGCAAAAACGAATGTTTAAAGTAGATTTACTATATCCTATACATAGAGAATTGAAGTGACTATTTATTTCAACTTTTAATATTTTTAAATGGATTTTTGAACAGTACTAACTTATTAGGTTGACATCTTCTCAACCCTTATCAAATGGATTGTTTTTGCATATCATGTCTATGATTTTTTTTTTTCCACTTTTGTGTTAGGAAAATAGAAAGCGGTATTCCTAGATATAAAAGGCAAATGCCTTCCTGTTTTACTGACTGCTGTAAGCCAAATTGGCAGATATTCTCTCTAACATGTATTCATAATTGGTTATTACTCATTTATATTATTGCACTTCTAAAGCTGAAATCTTACTTTGGCATTTATTCTTTGGACAATTTCCAGATCGAGAGCAACATTGTTCGATGTCCTGACCCCGAATATGCAGAGAAGATGATATCTGCTATTGATGTTGTCCGAGTCAGAGGTGATTCCGTTGGAGGTGTTGTGACATGCATAGTGAGGAACTGTCCACGTGTAAGTTTTCTACCTTTTTCTGTCAGCATAAAAATTAATGAGCAAGTTAGCAGTTAGAATTAAGGGTACAAAAAGTTGGTTAAATATAATAACACAAGGATTTTATGAGTGAGTTTAAGGTACTCTACCCATGGCTAAAAAAGTACTAGTAATAACAAACACTGAAGAGAATTTCTGGATTTAACATTGGAATTGCAAGAATACAAGGGGTATGGCATTTTTCTGAAATTAATCTAATGAATACTGTCACCAAATATATATATAATGAAGACGTGACTTGAATGTTCATTAAAATCTAGAAAATAGTGGAAACTAAGCCTTAGTTAAACTCAAACAAGCTGTGCTCTAGAGTCATCCTTGGGAGTTTTAAGAACTTCCTTTCATGTGTAGCATGTATCCATGATTTAAATTTGTAGCCCATGAGCCCATCAATGTTAGAGTGCTCTTCTGATTCTGCCATTTGGTACTTTAGCAATTAGCATGCAAAACAAAAGGAAGAAAGAACACTGCTTAATGATGTATTATTCATATTTTTAATATTTTTTCCACCTAAGAGTATAAGTGAAATTATTATATCTTAGGGGCTTGGTTCACCAGTATTTGACAAACTTGAAGCTGAACTGGCTAAAGCTGTTATGTCATTGCCTGCAACTAAGGGATTCCAATTTGGTAGTGGGTTTGCAGGTATTTGGGTTGCTTATTTTTAATGACTCTGATTGCCTCTGTGTTACGATATGACCTGACTATAACAGGATTGATTAAACAATGCTATTTTCTTCAATTACTTGTGTCCGATGATGGCTTGATTTTATCATTGAAGGTACCTTTTTGACTGGGAGTGAACACAATGATGAGTTCTATATAGATGAACATGGAAGGACAAGGACAAGAACAAATCGTTCTGGTGGGATACAGGTATCAATTTCCATTCTGTTATTACTAATTAGCTGTCTCTAGATGTGCAGCATGATGATCATGTGTCTATATTTGTTTTACTTATATATTATCTATGTTGATAATCAGGGTGGAATATCCAATGGAGAAATCATAAACATGAGAATAGCTTTTAAGCCAACGTCGACTATTGGTGTAAGTTCATTCTCTCTCTCTCTCTCTCTCTCTCTCTCTCTCTCTCACCTCCCCTCCCAATTTGTCTGGGAAAGTATAATTAGTAACTGTGGTAGTTTAGAAGTTTACATAACTTGACCATTTTTGTGAGGACATATGCCATGTTCATTTCTCAAAACAAAAGTCCTATTTCAAGTGGTAGTTGAGGAGTGAAGGGTGTTTGTTTTTTCTGGTAATCCATGGTTTGTCAATTTTTTCTGGCATTGAACAATGAAAATGAGTTCTTGTGTGAATTTTGTCAAAGATAAAATGAAAGGCATAAAAAGACCTCTACTTGACTAATTTCCTGTCATCTACATGTTCACTGGATGTTTAGCTTCTTTTTCATGACAATTTGACTTTCTATTTCCCTAAATATTTGATCTGAAGTGAACATGTTGTTATGCTTGTGCAGAGGAAGCAAAATACGGTGACTAGAGATAAAAAAGAAACAGAGCTGATTGCTCGTGGTCGACATGATCCTTGTGTTGTTCCAAGAGGTTAGAAACTCAGCCTTTTGCCTTCACCTCATTTCTTCTTCTTGTAAAAAGATTAAGTCTCATATATTAATTCATTTAAGTTGCTAGGCGAGTACATCAGAATTGTGTTAACTGAAACTAAGGTCCCAAATAATTTGTTATATGATGAAACATTTTCATGTGTTTGTTATCTTCTTATATTACAAATTATCAACTTATTTTGTTTGACTGCGCATCGATGAGTGGAAAAATGTGTGAAATCATTGTTTGGACTGTTGTTACAGCTGTACCCATGGTAGAGGCCATGGTAGCTTTGGTGCTTGTGGACCAGTTGATGGCACAGTATGCACAGTGTAATCTGTTTCCGGTAAACTCTGATTTGCAAGAGCCTTTGTTGCCCGTATTAGAGCCAGAAGAAGTCCCCTTCTGAGTGCTATGATGTATTTTTTTTGTGAGTGCAATGTATCCTCCTGTATTATCATAAGGTTTTTATTTTTAATTTTTCCCACTTACATTTTGGCTGTGAGCATTGTAGAACGCTAGCTGCAAAAGCAGCAAGATAGATATATATTATTGTAGTGAATTGGCATTACGTTATACGTATGATATGGCTTTCTTGTAAGAAATGTAACAGATTTTGGAGATCTTATTATCTTATCAATAAATGAAGCTTTGGCAATTGGCAAACTTGCATGTTCATAAATCATAATTCATATTGTAAACTGCTGCTACTTTTTTATTTTTTTATATTTTTTATTCTACTTTTTATTCTTTTTTGTGTTGAAACGGGGCATAGAGCCCGGAAAAAACCTAAACTGCTGCTACTTGAGTACTCCTACGGTTCTACTACACTGGCTTCAAGTTCTTTTTTGTTTTCTTTTTTTGTTTTTGTTTTTAGGGGACTGGTCTTGGGCTAAGACCAGATACTTCAACTATTTTGTTTTTGGACATGGCTACTTCAAGTTCAAGTTTATGTGTAAACTAATTTTTTATTTTTGGTCTTACTCCTGTGTATACAGCATACACATGAGAACAGTTAGTTTGTTATGGGCCGGAGTAGTGGTTTTTGGTATTAATTACAGGCATTTTTGTGGACATAAATTTTGGGTTACTGTGATGGAGTCCTCAATGGCTTTACTTGGGTGCCAAGAGAAGGGAACAATTTGGCTCACCTGATTGCAAATCACAAAAAAAAATGATGTCCTACCACATAATTGGTCGTGCAACCCACCACCTCTAATCCTAATGCAGATCCAAATTGACAAGGTAGCAGCGGTTCAAAGCCCCAACTATAGGAGATGAAGGATAGTCAACAGCAACTCCATTGCTCTTAGTAGTAGCTAGTGGTTCTATCTCTTTCTCTCAAACTTGATGTAGAAGACACCACCTGGTAGGAGGATGCTTCCTTTGTACCCAGCAGATGACTTATGGAAGCTTTGATACCATCCCTAGCAATCTGCGGATGTGGGTGATGATTCTTCAAAATGGGAATTGGTAATTAGGAAGTAATTGTAATGTATTCATGTTGTGTCTGTGCTTACCTAACTATTTGTAGTGGGCCACGTTTGATGGCCTTCTTTCCGACAAAAAAAAAACCTCTGGAAAAAAGCAAAATCAGACAAAAAAAAAAAAAGCTCAGAAAAATAAATGAAGGTAAAGTATTGAATAATACAAAAAAAAAAGGGTAAAATATCCTAGGAAAAAACTAAAGTATTATTTTAGTTTTTAATGTTTGAATAGTTTGAATTTTTTCCTAACTTAAAACTTAAAAGTTTAATCAAATATGATCTTTATTTATTGGGTAAAGTACTATTTTTTTCCCGAGGTAAATTGCTATTTTATTCTTAATATTTGAAGCGTTTTATTTTTATCTCAAAGTATTATTTCGTTCTATTTTTGTTATTTGAAGAAAAATTAAAAGTTTTTCTTCCAAAAATACTATTTTTTTTTTCAATTATCTTCTTTTTTTTCTTTTATTCTTTTACCGGTTTTATTCTCAAATCATTATAACTATCACTATGACCACTAAAATTCTGATTTTGTTCATTACTTAAAAGAAAATTATAGTGTAGGAAAAGGTATTTTTTAAGGAAAATTTTTAAATTTTGAGGAAACGAATAAAAGACGACAAAATAAGATGTTCAGATGAATAACTCAAATTCAAACATTGTCTGCCAATCTAATAAGCCTAGGTTGTTGAGGTATCATAATTGGTTTATCTCTAGGTCAAGTGATAACTGAAGCTTTTACAAAATGGGAAAAATCAATTATTTATTATATACCATTTCCTTATAAATTATTTACCAGGTCTCAGTTTCTATCTATCATATTCAAGACAATAACTAATAGTGCTTAGCAGAAGGAATTGGCAAAAAATATATAAAAGTAAAAAAAAAAGGTGAAAGTGAAATGTCGTTAGTGAGTATGGTGGAATTCAATTTTGTAGTGTTAATGCTTATTTGTCCATAATAATGACTCATTAAGTACGACAACTTTTGTATGTTATGTAATGTCGTATTTTAAGAATTGACATCATAACAAATACAAGTACCCTAAATAGTAATTGTGCTTTTTTAAGCTAATAATAATACATCAAAATTAAAACCATTTTCGTTAGAACAGTAAGAAAGTAGTGATCCGCTTTGTATGGTTATGATCACCATAGGACCATTAACTTGGAAGCTTATCAAATTTATCATACACCATGGGAATGTATGAAATGATTAATGATCAATGTCAAATCCGTAGGTCATTCGCAGCAATATAAAAAAGTTAGCAATCGAAAACAATATTCATAAAAATATTAAAATGATAAAAAAATTCTCAATGATTTTTTTTTGGACTTGAATTCTCAAATATTTAAAAATGTGACAAAAATAATAAGAGATATTTTTTTTAATAATTGGGAAAAAATTAGACTAACAAAGAGCATATAGTCAAAAAAGAAAAAAAAATGACTTGTACATTTATTTAATGCAAATTTCGGAGGAAACATTTTGATAGTCATTTAGAAGATGTATGTAAAAAATTGTAGTTTTAGACTTTTTAATTAATTTTTTTTTTAAATTTTCAACCATTCACAAAAAGAATAGCAATACATATTATCTTGGCTTAAAATAACCAAATTTTAACGACAAAATATCTTATTTTTCTTAGTATGCTTGCTTGCAAAAAATTGCAAAAATCTTATTTTAAAACCATTTTTGTAAATAATATATATAATATTTACTTATTTTTATCCTATTTTTAAATATTTTAAGATTATTTTTATAGGTAGGTAAAATTTCAGAAAATATTTTTAGTAAAATTTACTTAAGAAAATTTGTCAATTGTCGTGCATGAGTAATTAATATCCCAATAGTATTACGAAAGGAGTCTTTAGGGAACTAATAATTAAGTTATCATTTAAAATGAAAAAAATTTATCATTTAAAATAAATGTTATCATCCAAACAGAACAAAAATATTACCAACATAATATATGAATTATTATTTATAATTTATCTATCATCATTATTAAGTACATTAATTTCTAAATATATTGGCTCTGACGATTTCTCTTAATACCCTAAAGTAATTGAATAATTATGTAACAACCATCACGAGGAATACAATCAAGTGTGCCTAGAAGTGAAAACAAGATGATTAGAGATGAATTTTCACACTACCCAACCTCATCCCATCCTACATGATTTTATACAGAGCTTATCCTACTATTATGCTAATTTATTAAGATCTTTTGAAAAATTATTTACTAAAAAATCTTTTTTTGAAATATATTTTTCAGCTTTCACTCTTTTATTATGGTGTCCGTCTTTAGACATTACCCAAAAAAAACTCTTTTATCATAGTGACTAGGAGGTGCCTTTAAGAAAAGCGCTTTCTATACAAGAGACGTTAAAGAAAAACGTATATCCAACTATAAAAACGTTGTTGGCAATCTGGCTTTGGCGCATGTATAAAGGAGACAACATCTAGAAATGAAATACAATGAAGGCACCTCCCTAATGGAAAAAATTAATTTTAATTTAAAATTAAGTGATTTTTATTAATTTGCCAAAAAATAAAACATAATATCATTAATTAATTAATTCATTTTGTCTAATATTATTAATTAATTAATGAAAATTAATAGCATTATTTTATTTTATCTTGAAAAAATATTAATGGAAGAATATTAATCATAAAAAGATATAGTATTCTTATCAATTAACGAAATATATAATAAATTATCATGTTAAAATAAGAATTCTTGTAGTTAAATATTTTTTAATTTTTTTAAATTAAATTTTTTTTTTAAATTTATTTCAAAAATATTTTCCCTTATATTCTCGTTGGCTGAGTGGCTCACCTAACCCAAATGGAGTTTTAGTGGCAAATATTCTTTACCAAAATAATAAAAGTTTCTTAATTTTAAATAAAAATTTTACATTTCATTTAACCCAATAATGGGTTAATTAATTGATGGAAATCAACATAAGTATTTATTTTATCGGGCAAATCACTGAAATAAAATAAATGGAAGGGAAAATGTTTGTATTGTCCTAAAAGGAAAACGATGATCGAAATGTCCTGAATTAAACCCTATATAATACGTTGC
>JASCZI010060782.1:37276-49402 GCA_036250425.1 Stylosanthes scabra | reverse complement strand
CGAGTGGAGTGGGTTAGTTCTTGTGGAGTGGTCTAGTCCTTGAGGTGTTTCTCTACACTCTTGGTTGTAACGGTTTGGCAAGCGCCTTGAAGCTTGTTGTTTAGTGAAACTTCTAATTGCGATTAGAAGAGAGTGGACGTAGGCAAGAGTTTGGCCGAACCACTATAAACTTGGTGTATCGTATCTCTATCCCTTATCTCCTATATTATATTGAATTGTGAAAGCTCCTTATAAGTACTTAGAAATTGATCTAAGCCCTTGAAAACACACAAATTCAATTTACTTGTAACGAGCACTTTGAAATTGTAAAAGCTCCTTGTAAGTACTTAGGAAGTGGCCTAAGTCCTTGGAAACATACAAGTTCAATTTACTTGAAGTATTTATCATTCAAGTTATTTAAGCTTCCGCGAAAAATTTACATTTGTGATCATATACTCAATTCACCCCCTCTTGAGTATTTGTATCTTGTGCTTATCGTTTAACAGAAAGGATTAGAGAGTGAGAGAGGGAGAGAGAGAATGAGCCCCACACCAAAAAGACACAATTTGCAAATGTCCCTTTTTGGTTGGGGACAGAATTTATTTATAAATTTTTTTCACATATCTCGACGCAAGCAAGTGGCGACAAGATATAAATAAAAAAGTGTTTTTAACATATCTCGTCATCCCTAGCGACGAGATATATAATGGGGTGTATTTTCATAATTTTTCTGAGGCGAGTACATATGTGTATTTTGGAATTTCTTTATTTATTAAAATAAAAAATCCTGAAACACATATATTGTGCGAATGTTTCGGTGTTTTATGTTTGAAATGGGGAAGGAAATTGAAATGCCAAAATAGAAAATTGGAAGAGCACAAGGACGAGGTAAAATCAAATTTGCTCCCGAAATTTGAATCGCAATTTAAATTAGTTCTTGACTTTCAAGTTACTCAATTTGGTCATCGAAATCTATTATTTTTATATAAGAATAGTGTGATATGTTAAGCATATTTAGCATTTGACAAGTGGTTTAGTTTACTTGAAAACATATGGATATCATATTTAATTGCCAAGTGTGTTTATTCAAAAGGTTACACTTATACAAATAATTGATTTATTATTAAATTTGTTTAAAAAAACAAACCAACTATCTCCACTAATGTTTAAGAAAAACTCAACTGTCCGCAATCTCCACAATCTCATGTTAAGTTTTTAAAATTTCAAACAAACAAAGCTAATATAAAAGTAAGTGTTTCAAGGAGGAGGCTAATTTTAGTTTAATATTTCATTTAAAAAACTTTCTTAGAATTAAGATACAGACAGGGGCAGATCCAGAAAATTAACTGCGCGGGAGCCAAAAATAATATTGAAAGTTGTGGCAGATTCAGACATCTTAAAAAAGGGGCAAAAAATAAAAATTTTAATACCCACATATTGTTCATATATTTGTAGATATTAGTTTCTTAATGAATCCTAAGATAGAGAGATTTTCACGTGAAGAAAACGAAAATTACTATATGAATATTTAATTTTATTTTAAAAAAATTAATTAAAAAAATAATAGATTCTCCATATGATAGTCAAATCAAGATAATCTTTATTCTATTCAATATTTTTCGCCTCTTCATAATAACATGTATTTAGTTTTTCATTAATTTTAATAAAAAAAATTTAAGTGCCAAATTAAAATAATAGAAAGTTTTACATGAAAATGATAATTTATTTTTTAATATCATTTATAACTAAAAGTATTTTTAATAAACACGTTCATTTTAATTCTTTATTATTATAAGGAATATACCATAAATATTTTAGATAGTTTTTCTAATACTTTTGATATACATAATACAACATCTAAAATATCTTTATATTAATAAATAATTTACTTTATATGTTCTGAAAAATTAAAGTATTTTTTATACGATAATATATGTAAGATCTAAAATAAAGAATGAGAAAAAAATAGAAAGTGCAAAAAGAAAAATTACTTTATATGTTTTGAAAATTAAAGTATTTTTTTATGATACTATAGATAACACCTAAAATAAAGAAAAGTAAAAGAATTAGAAAGTGCAAAATCGAACACACATAATGTGATATATAGTTAAAGCTACTTAGCCATCTAGCTATTGGATTTATTATAATGTAAATTGACATCATATATTATATTATATAGTGATGTTTTGAAAATTCTGGGGTCAAGCCTATCCTCGCCCCCCTTTGAATCCGTCCCTGGATATAGAGTTGTTACATTTCTCCTACATTGTTAGTTATGGCACTTTTTTTTGACTTTTTGAAAGATGCTGATCCAAAGAAATATGAACAGTATTTTTAGGTGTATGTCCTTTGAAAATGAGATCAACAAGTATAATTACAAAGTCATTGGTAGCATTGAATTAGTATTGCAAGGTATTAAGGTAAGAAAATCAATAGATAATTCCTTCTTAAATACCTATATTTATTTTTTTACATGCATTTATTATTACAATTTATCTTTTGAATAATACAAATACAAAAACTAGAGAGCCATGTTTAAGTTCATGGATCAACACAGTTTTAAAGTTATCTTAACCAAAAAACTTTTCTCAAAGATTTATTTCTTTGGTATATAGGGTTACCGGCTCCAAACATCCATACCCAAATTTCTCATGAAGAAACGGAGGGATGAAATTCAATAATTCGAATTGTATACAATGAGTAACTTCCAAGTGGATTTTGGTATTTTCACATAGAACTATGTGGTACCTGTTTTCTAGTGCTTACCTTTGATGTAAAACCCTTTAACTTTATCTCCATTTATGAGGTGTTGCATGCTCCTAGCATTTCATCTTCTGGATTGTAAAAATTATATTTCTTCTGAATATATTTTCTTGAATTTTAATAGACATAATGGGAGAGGTTGTCATAAAAGAAGAACCCCGTCAAGTTATGACCGTGAAGGTAACCAAACTAAGCATATGGCTATAACTATACAGGATCTGGATTAAGCTCTTTATCATTTATCCATTTCTCCAAAAATTTATAAAACCTTATTCTTTTTTGTTTTTTTTTTTTACTTTTTTTTTTATCTTCTATTTGTTTTCACTAGGAACTATAACATCAGTTGTGTTCTTTCTGGAAAAACGGTTTATTAACAACTTCCCCCTCTTCTGGAAGTTGGTGTAGAACCTCTCATAGTAATCTGCTAGTACTTTAAAGGTAGCCGCTGGAATGGTTAGTTTCCATTTTTGTTAGTTTTTAAAATTACTCAGAAATATTTGAATAATAAGGAAATAAAATATAAAATAAATGACACATCCAACATTTCCAATATAAATTCTCTAAATCTAAAGAAATATTGATGTACATCACAACAATCACATTAGCCTTCATCAAAGTCAGAAAATTGAAAAGATGAACTAATTATGACTAAAAAGTAAAAACATTATTATTATTAGTATTATCAATTTTAATACGGTGTTTAACAGATATGACATTAGTTCATAGTTATTTTAATATCTACAAACTACACATTAATCCCAACTATAAGGAGGTTTTGGAGTTTCGTGACAAATAAGATATCAGTTTAAAGTCATTTTAATATAATGAACAAGAGCTTTTCTATTTGACTAAATAAATCAAACCAAATGACAACATATTGAGGTTCGCTTATTCTACAAATCAATCAAATGGAGGTTCATATTTTCCAATGTCTATGAGCTTATAATCATGTCCCATATTCTTGATAAGTATGTCACATATATAGAATTTTTTTTTTTGGAAAAGGAGGAAGAGACCTTCACAATGTTGTTATATAAGTATGTCTGAAATGCCAAAAAGAGAGATATAGAAAAATAGTTTTATAAGTGAAGGTTGTGAAAGGCCTAGAGAAGGGGGGTTGAATCTATGATCTCTTTTTATGGCTATTAAAACTTTACAACTTTACTTGAGCTAAACAGATTTGAAGCTTAGTTATTCTATTTTAGTTAAAGCGCGGAAGCAGGAGACTATTTGGTTTTGTCTCATAAAATACAGTGATCTAAAATAGAAGCGACATAACAGAAAACTATAAAGGAAACAAGCAGTTTATACTGGTTCGATCACCCCACTACGACCTACATCCAGTTCCACCAAAACATGGTGGCTTTCCAGTGTCAATTTAGAGATACATACACTTTATCAAAGGAACTTAGCTTCCAAGTGCTAACCCAACTTGGGTAAGGGGAACCCTCAGGTTCAATCCACAAAACAGAAAAACACACTCAAGATTTCTATTAAAGATGTTCATGGCTTTTCACTAATCTTATCACTCTTGTCTTTTCTCTCTTGACTTTTACAAATGCCTCACAAATGCCTTTTACCTCATAGAAATAAGTAGTGATAGACTAATTAAGAAAAGCATAGTATTTCATTGAAACACATTGAGGGAGAAGACACTGTGCTGAAGCAATATAAATGACTCTGGAATTTTCTCTCTTTCTCCTTGTTCTTCTCTTTGGCTGAACTCCCTTTTTATCCTAAGTGAGTTGCCTCCGATGAGAGAAGCTTGGTTAACTTGAATCCTCAATTCCAGCGCCTGGAGCATGCTGCAGAAAGGTAGCTATCCCATGAATGATAAAGTTGGCAAATCACATGGCTTCCTTTCTCATTGTAAGACCATCAACCTTCCTTCTTGGTGCAAGGCCTTGGCTACAACAATAGACAGATGAGAGATGTTTTGATAACCACTTTTTTTCTTTTAATCTCAACTATCTATCTTGACTTTGGCTCCAAGATTGATTCTCCTCCATTGGATTGTTGATGTTGATATCTAGCTTCTCCAAGAAGCTGTTGCAAACAAAAGAAGTAATTTCCCTCATTCTCTTTTGCATATGTGAACCAATGTTGAGGCTGGGCTAAAACAATTTGATTTCAATGCAGCAACCAAGGCTTTACTCTCCTTCAAGTGTTGGGCTGCAACAAATAGAATTGGGCCTGCACTCAAACCACAAACAAACAACATCAAACAACACTTGAGCTTTTCCACCCAACCAATATTAATGTTTAGTCATAATATAAAAATACATATTGTTTTCTAAACGCAATAATCTCCCCCTTGATGACAAACATTAATTGAATGAATTTTCAAAGGAATAAAAATCATATTAAGTTTAGAAACTTTCCTTTGAAGAATTCCACTTGAAATTGTGTGCTCTCCTCTTTTTCATAAGAATTGCTCCCCTTGAAATTGAGCAATTTATAGCAGAACACACAACCAATCAAATGCCTATACATGCTTAATATATCAGAGCTTAGAAGTTAATGTTAATGCATGCTCAATGTATCAAAACTTATGGTAGATAATAAATCAAAGCAATACAATACAAATCAGAGCATGACATAAACAATATTCCAGCATGTAATAAGCTTATTTTAACATGTGATCTCACTAAATATGTGCAAGACAATGATCTTATTTAAATGGTCTAAATTAAGCTAAATGATCAGATCAAGCAATCAATATAGCATTAAGAGATCAATAGACAGAAATCATCAAAAGAAATTAGAATTCATAAAGCTACTCAATTTCAATTTTCTACTCCTAAATTAGCAAGGCTCAACAATTTCTAATATTTCTCCCCCTTTTGTCATCAAGGTGGGCAAGAAAATATGGAGTAAACCTGCAAAAAATGAAATCAGAGGCAGCTAATAACAGTTCAAAGTATCAGAGTATTAGAGTGTTAGTATTAGATTATAGTCATCCAAAAGAAATAGTTTAAAATGAGATAAAACAGAAAAGTCTCATTAATCTTAGAAACAGTAGCAGCAATATTGATCAATGAAGACCATTAGGCATCAGAGGGTTCAGATTCATCCTCCTCATTTTCTTCCTCTTCTTCCTCAGCATCCGAAAACATGTTGTCAGCCTTGAGTTTGTCCACATACTTCTTGAGAACTTTGTTCCTCTTAGTGGACTTTTCCAAAGCTGTGGTTGATATCCCGGAAGCACTCTTGTAAGCTTTGCTCATGTCATACATGTGAGTAGTAAGAAAAGCAACTTCAGCCATGAGCTCCTCAACCACATGAAGCAGCAGCTTGACCTGGGAAGAATTAGATGATCTCGAACTTGATGCCTTGTTGGAAGCTCTCTCAGCAACTTCTTCCATTGCACGCCTTTCAGCAGCTAAATCCCTCTTCACAGTTCTCTTAACTGCACCACCTCCTTTTAATTGTGAGTAACTTTTCTCATAGGGCTCATCATGAAAATCAATGCAGTAACTCTTAAAGATTTTAGTAAAAAACATGCCATAAGAAAGTGCAATGAGTTTTTCATTTCGGATGCAGCCATGCATATGGCACATCATTAAATAACCAAATTAGATGGGAACTTTCATAATTAAAGCAAAAAGCACTAGAGTGTCACAAAATGAGACTCTTTGGAAAGATCCACTTTGAGATAATAGAATGTGATTAACAATGCGATGAAGTTGAGCACGGACAGGACCAAGAGATTTGTGTGTGGCAATGACACCGTCAAGTGCAGATGGGTTCTCACAGATAAAAGCTAGGGCTTCTTTGTAACTCAGATTTAGAGATTTTTCCGAATTCCCAGAAGTGCAAACATCAGATCCTATCTCTGTGTAACATAAAACTCCACCAAGTCTGGCTTTATCTATCATGATAGCTCTACCCTTGATATAAGACATGATTGAAGACTTATGATACATCATACTAGCATAAAACTCACGGACAAGGTTAGGGTACACACTCGGTTTTGATATCAAACAGAGGTAACCATCCTTGAAAAGCAAAAATGTGAGTAAAGTCAAGACCTTAATTAGACAGAGCATCAAGATCAACAAGAAAAGACTGACACATAGGATGCTTAACCACTATCATTTTGTGAAAGATATAATCTTGGAATGTGGCAAAACTTCTTCATCAAACTCCTCAGGGGAAAAGAAGCAAAAACATCCTTGGAGGCACAAGGGTTCGGACATAGGTTTCACACACAGGATGAAGAAGGTAGCGATAGTCATTACCTCAATTAGAACGAGGAGGGGGAGAGTGAGTGGGTAGAGGAATATGAACTTCTTCTTCTTCATCTTCTTCCTCGATCAATGGTCTCTTCCCACGAGATAAGCTAGGGCGAGTAGCTGGATGAGGAACGTGCTCACGAGCAAGATGCCGAGTTGTGGTCTTGGTTCAAGCCATGGGTTCAGAGTGAGAAGAGGATGGGTGTTTAGGTTAAGGGTTGATGAAGATGTTAGTGGTAGGGATTCAAGGAGAAGGTCGGGGTGTGAGTAAGAGCCACGATAGGGAATGCCTTTCTTCCTTCCTATTTTATAACACTTAGTGCTTTTGCAGTTATCAAGAAAATGTAGTTTGGAAAAAGTAAGAGTAATGGTGCATTGAGCAGTTGAGAAGACACCAGTTATTATAGACCCAGAAAACCCAAAGGTTGCATCTTGAAAATCTTTAGAAAAAAATTTGAAAAAGAAATGTGAAAGAACAAAACTTTTTCAAAAAGCAACGTATGACTACTGAAACTAATACCACTATAACACACAAAAAATCTCCTAGGTTGACTCACTAAAAGACAAAAGCCTTTATATGCAGGTATTTTCAAAACAGTAATTTAAAAACAATTTTAATGAGGCCCAAATCATAGGAAGTAACACAAAGGGGCCTAAAAGATTGTTTCCCATAGTGAGACTAGTAAGTGAACAAGGGCATGGACCACACATTTTCTTCAGACTTAGAAGAATTAATATACCACTCATCATTTGCCAAAAAAATCTCCCTGCGACCTGAGAGATAAAAGCTCAAAGCAGAATGGTTAGATGCATTTATGCAACAGAATCAAAACTAATCATACCCAAACATGCTCTCAATTTACAAAATCTGTCCTCAGCCAATGGTTTAGTGAAAATATCAGCTAATTGATCTTCCGATTTAACAAATTGAATATTAATTGTGCCCTTTTAAACATGTTCTCTAATAAAGTGAAATATGACTTCAATGTGCTTAGTTCTAGAGTGCAAAACAGGATTTTTAGAAATATTTATAGCACTCATATTATTACACATTAGAGGCATGTTCTCAGCTTTTAACTTGTAGTCACTTAGCTGAGTTTTCAACCAAATTAGTTGAGAATAGCATGAGGAAGCAGCAATGTATTCAGCTTCAGCTGTTGATAAAGCAACAATAGCTTGTTTTTTTACTAAACCACACATTTAATGAATTACCCAAGAAACAACAAATACCACTTGTGCTTCTTCTATCAACTCGATCACCAGCAAAATCAGCATCACAATAACCCAATGCAGTAAAGTTGTCAGACTTGGGATACCATAGACCAAAACTTGAAGTGCCATGGATATATCTTATGATCCTCTTCACAGCAGTAAGATGAGATTCCTTAGGTTGTGATTGGAATCTTGAACAAATTCCAATACTTATCATGATATCAGGCCTAGAGGAGGTTAGATACATTAGAGACCCAATCATTCCTCTATACCGAGTTTCATCCACATCTTTGGCTTGCTCATCCTTGTCTAATTTGGAGTTTGGATGCATGGGGCCATGGGGGTAGCTATCGGCTTTGAGTGCTCCAATCCAAATTTCTTCACAAATTCCTTAGCATATTTCTCTTGATGAACAAAGGTTCCACTAGGTGTTTGCTTGATTTGCAATCCTAAGAAGAATGTTAGTTTTCCCATCATGATCATGTCAAATTTACTCTTCATTAACCTAGCAAAATCTGCACACAAATTTTCATCAGCAGAGCCATAGATTATATCATCAACATACACTTGAACAAGGATAAAATGATCATTAAATTCTCTAATAAATAGAGTAGTATCAGTTGTTTCTCTATGAAAATTATTTTTCGGTCTTACTGCCACTCTACAGAACCGTACATGAGATTTTCACCTCATACGGCTCCCCGTTCAATTCTTTCCAAGTCATTGGATCCTTTTCTTCGTTCGGTTACCCGGTTGGTTAAATTCTATAAATGAGAGTAGTAATTCTCTATTCTTAACAATAAGACCTGGAGATTTCTTGGTTCATCATGCTATTGCTCTAGGTTTACATACAACTACATTGATCTTAGTAAAAGGTGCAAAAAAGGAACTCAGTCTTTCATACCAAGCTCTAGGAGCTTGTTTCAAACCATACAAAGCTTTGGATAATTTAAAAACATGGTTTGGGAAATATTTGTTCTCAAATCCAGGAGCTTGAGAAATGTATACTTCCCTATCTATGATGCCATTGAGGAATGCACACTTCACATTGATGCATGAGCACCTTTAAAGGTTTTTCTTACTCTATCTTGCATAATTTAGTAGATAATTAACCTCATACTCAATTTTATTAACTAATATCTTGATCATACATACTTTGAGTATTTTGCTAATTGTTTGCAGAAAATTGAAGAATAGAAGCAAGAGAAATTGGAAAAGCTTGAAGAAGAAGAAAGCAAGAAAGTAGCAGAGCATTAAGCACCACGTTTGAGCCATGCCTAGACGTGGCACAAATGTCGTCATCACCAAGCATAAGAGCTCACCTCAAGCACCAAGAAACCACGTTTGGTCCATGCCTAGGCGTGGCCCAAACGTGGTGCACCTCAAGGGCCACTCAAGCTCACTCAAGCCATGAAAGTCACATTTGGACCACGTCCAAATGTGGGCCAAACGTGACACACACCAACATTCCCTAGCTCACCACCAAGCTAAGCAAGCATCACACAAGTCACGACCCACCACCAAATGCCAAGCATCACCAAAGCAACGACAAGCCACGTTTGGCCACGCCTAGGCATGGCCCAAACGTGGTTCCTTCTGGTAGCCCCAAAACGTGGCCTTGTTCCTCAAAGATTAATCAAGCCCAAGCCTTAAGCAAGCAAGTGTTATTGTCAGTAATTAGTAATTAGAATTAGGTTTTAGTAGTAAGTATAAATAGAGGACTTAGCACTAGGGTTAGAGGACGTTTTTATTCTGTCAATTTTTCAATTCACTAAATTAGGATTTCTCTGTTTTTGTTCGTTGATCATGTGTAACTAAACTCTCAAAGTTGAGGATGTGGAGCTCTGTTCATCCCGGCATAAATTCCTAATTCAAGTTCACTTTCCTTTCAATTGCAAGTTTGATTTCAATTTCAAAGATTAATTCTCGGTCTTCATCATCAATGAACAATTCTACTGAGAGGTAAATTGCTCTGTTTAACCTTTGAATTTGAGAAAATCCTAGGTTAAACATGTTTGAGAATTTATTTTCACCATCATTCACTGAACTAGAGATAGGAATTTGAGTGTTTGTGAAATTGGTTTGTAATAATTCAATTGGATTAGAGTTAGGTTGAATAAGTGACATAAAACTCAATTTAAAACCACTCTTGAATTTTACAATACTTGAATCGGATCTGTTCTTTATCCTCTGTTTCATTGATTAATTAAGAGATTAATAATTAATTGAATTAGAGGAAAATAAGGGCTTATTTGGACGAGCTTCTTGAAAAAGATCTTTTTTGGAGTGATCTTTTCTTAAAAGATCTTTTGCAAAAGTAAAAGTAACTTTGTATTTGGGTATCTCATGTAATAATATTTTTTTATTTGTCAATTGTATTTGGGTACAATAATATAAAAGATCTTTAAAAAAAAGTTGTAAAAAACATCTTCTGAAAAAAGATATTTTTTTTTTATTTTACTAGTGCTTTTACTTTTACTATTAGAAATTATTCAAATATGCTAAAAATCATAAAAAGATTTTTTTTATCAAATTTTTTTTATTTTAGCCCAATAATGACATCCAAACAAGCTCTAAATCACTAAAAGATTAGGATTTAGTTAATTAGGATTCATTATGAATTGATAATTACTTTCATCGGAAGAAAGTGGATAATTGAATTAGGGTTTTGCTAGGTTTACATCTTCAAAGCCTTGACTTGTTCTCATTATTAATTTCAATTCGATATTATGATTGCTTGTTTCCCAAGTTTGCGAATTCTTGTTATAGATTCACGTTGCTGTTAGTGTGATTTTGCATGGTTTTAATTGCTTGATGTTCATAGATTGCTAATTCTTGATGTTACGTTCGAATAATTGCATGCTATTTCCTTGTTATTATTAATCATAGATTCTAGTTCTGTTTTGGCAGATTCACCACCACTTTGATTATTAATTTTATCTAATTAAAAAACAAGTTAATTGTTATTGCTTAGTCCGTTAATTCTCGTGGGAACGATATCCACTCACTGTGGTATTACTTGAGATCTGGTGCACTGATGCATGAACATCATAGAAGGAATTCTCATAAATTAATTGATTTCTAATGAAGAAATAACCTCGTTTACAAGTAATCTCATTCCTTTTTTATATCAAAAGATTTAATTAGTCAATTGTTATTATTTACGGGGAATAGAAGAAAGAAAAAGAGAATTGAAGAAGAAATGGAAGAAAATCAAAGAAGAACAAAATGAAGAAGAATTTGATCAAAAACAAGCTAAACACTTAGAAGAATTTTGAAGGATTTTTGAAGGATGTTAGAACAAAGCTCCAGGAGGCAAAGAACCATTGTGGCGTGTAACACATTGATTCAATGTCAATGTGCTACACGCCCAAACACTTAGAAGCACAAGATTTTGGAGACAAAATACAAAGTGGCATGTAACACATGAAATGCTACACGCTAGATCAATGTACTACACGCCAGCCTTGATGTGTTACACGCCCTAGCTATTTTGTTAATTACAAAGGTGGCGTGTAGCACATCAAACCAATGTTCTACACGCCACCAACAAAAGTGGCTACTGGAAGTTAATTAGTTAATTGGTTTTTGGAGGGAAATCGATGAATTAATTTGGTTAATTTGGAAGCTTAATTCAAGGGTCAAAATGTAATTTAATTAGTGAGATCTTTTGAGGATTAGATAAAGATTTGATTGGTTAATTAGATTTAGATAGAGATTTGATTGATCTAAATTAGATTTAGATTAAGATTAGATTGATTATTTTGTTTTATCTTTTCTAGTGATTATAAATAGGAACTCAACCATTAGAGTTAGGAACTTTTAGCTTTTCGTAGATTTTATTTTTGTGATCTTAGAATTATGAGTAGCTAAACTTTAATGTTGAGGATGAGGAGCTCTGTTCATCTCGGCAGAGCTTATTAATTCAAGTTTTTGA
>JASCZI010060782.1:9187-25034 GCA_036250425.1 Stylosanthes scabra | reverse complement strand
GCCAGAGACTTAAACCTTGTTGCATCATATGTTGGTTCTGGTGAAGTGTCTGGTATTTGTGATGAACTAGGAGCATCTGAAGCATTTCTCTTCCTTGATTTGGGTGTCATGTTTAATATAGTGAATGAGAATAAACGGGCATGTACTTGCCGGTGTAGTTTTGAAACTCCGAAAGGATTTTGGGCATCAAGTTTTTGGCACCATTGTCGAGAATTAATTAGAATTAACAATATAGTATTAATAAGTTCTTTAACTTAGACTTTTTTTTTGTTTTTCTGATCTGATTTGAGAATTTCCTTCTCGTTGACATTGGAAATTTCCAGTTTGCTTGTTTTGGTTACTTGTGTATGCAGGGAAACCACAGAGACAGACAATTCTTTGAGCTTGATCCTAAAATTGAGAGAACATTGAAAAAGCACAGAAACATGGTTAAATTTCAGAAAGCTCTTTAAGGAGAAGGACAAGAAGCAAATTCTGAGGAAAGTGTTTCTGAGGAATTCTCTAAAGAAGAAATTGAAGAAGGAATCTTTGAAGAGGAAATCCAAGATAACATGGCGGACGACGCCAATAATAATAAAAGAAGAACTCTTGCAGATTTCATCACTCCTACTACTGCTAGCTATGAAAGCAGTATTGTTAGTCCTACTGTAGAGGCTAACAACTTTGAACTAAGGCCTTCACTAATTCACCTTGTTCAGCAAGACCAGTTTAGTGGCAATCCGCTTGATGATCCGAATCAACATATATCCACTTTTCTGCACCTTTGTAACACAGTGAAATACAATGGCGTCTCTAGTGATACCATCAAGCTGAGGCTTTTCGCTTTCTCTCTACGGGATAAAGCGAAACAATGGCTGAATTCTCAACCTCTTTGAAGTATCACTACTTGGGATGACTTGGTCAGCAAGTTCTTATCTAAGTTCTTTCCCCCTCAGAAGCTTGCGAAGCTCAGATATGACATTCAATCTTTTGCTCAGAAAGATAGAAAATCTCTTTATGAAGCTTGGGAAAGATACAAGAAGATGATTCGAAGGTGTCCCAATAATGTTTTTCCTGAGTGGTTGTAGTTGCAAACCTTCTATGACGGATTAACTCCTACTTCCCGAATATTACTTGATTTTTCTGCAGGTGGTTCTTTGCAGAGGAAGACAAATGAGGAAGCTCTTGAGCTGATTGAGATTGTGGCAAATGATCAGTATATGAATTTCTCTGAGAGAGGGACAGTGAGAAGAGGTGTCATGGAAGTAGAGACTATCGATGCTATTTTTGCTCAGAATAAAGCCATGGCTCAACAACTCAGTGCTATGAATAAGAAGTTAGAGAAGTTGAAAGTTTCAATAGTGGGAACTCAGTTAGCACCTGAGACAGCTTGTGGCCTTTGTGGTGGCCCTCATGAGAACCACAACTGTAGCTTGGTTCAAAATGATCAATCCTCAGCTGAGCAAGTGAACTACTTACTTGGGTAACCAACCTAGGCCACCGCACAATGATCCTTACTCTAACACTTTCAATCCAGGCTGGCGGAACCACCCTAATTTCGGTTGGGGAGGTAATCAAGGGTAGAGAAACAACAATAACTTTCAGAATAACCGTCAGCCCCAACCTCTTTTCCAAAGGTAGCCACCCTTTCAACAACCAGCCAACCTTCCACCTCTACCACAACCGAAACCATCTCACCTAATTCCATTGAAGCTGCCTTAGAGAAACTCACCCTCTCCATCGCCCAATATGAATACCAACAATTTCATTGAGGAAGCAAGGTCCAATTTCAAGAATCAAGACTCTGCCATTAGAAACTCAAGTCGGTCAGCCAGCAAAGCAACTGTCAACTAGATCACCTAACACTTTTCCGAGTGAGACAGTGGTAAATCCCAAGGATGAGAGTAAGGCTGTTGTTCTTAAAAGTGGAAAAGTGCTAGAAGACAACTTTGAGAAGAAATTGGATGAGCAAGCTGAAGACAAGACTGTTGAGGGTTCTCCGGTCAAGTCCACAGTTGAGGGATCTGCTCAAGCACAGCCACAACCTACTCCACTTCCACCTTTAATGAAGGATAAGGAGAAACAGATTCCTTTTCCATAGAGATTGCGGAAGGAAACCAAGGATCAATAGTTCTCCAAGTTTCTTGAGATTTTTAAGAGATTACAGATTAATATTCCCTTCACTGAAGCACTAGAGCAGATGTCACTGTATGCTAAATTCATGAAAGACCTTATCTCCAAAAAGAGGAATTGGAGAGACAAGGAAACAATAGTTTTAGATAATGAGTGCAGTGCAGTTATTCAGAGTAACATGCCTCCTAAGCTGAAGGATCTGGCCAATTTTCAAATCCCTTGCACTATGGGGAACATCACCATTGAGAAGGCTTTATGTGATCTTGGTTGTAGCATCAATTTGATGCCCTTGTCACTCATGAAGAAGATGCAGATTGAGGAAGTAAGGAAAACTAGAATGTCTCTGCAGCTGGCAGATAAATCCATTAAGTTCCCATATGGTGTTGTTGAAAATATTCTTGTGAACGTGGAAAAATTTATTTTCCCTGTTGATTTTGTGATCTTGGATATGGGGGAAGACTCTAATCTCTCCATCATTCTAGGAAGACCTTTTCTTGCAACAGAGAAAGCTCTCATTGATGTACAGAAATGTGAATTAACATTGAGATTTCATGAAGAGGAGATGGTCATCAATGTTTTCAAGGCTATGCATCATCCAAAAGATTTAGATACTAAAGGTTGCATGAGGATCGATACTCTTGATCTGATGATTCAAGAGGTTTGGGATGAAGACTCTGTGCTAGAGCTTAATGAAAATCTTGATTTTAGAATCGAAGAAGTAGCCACAGTCACTGAAGCTACTGATTCGAGTGACAAAGAGGCAGAGAAACCCAAACAAGAGCTGAAACCTCTTCCTCCTACTCTTAAGTATGCTTTTCTTGGTGCAGAAGACATTTTTCCTGTGATCATCAGTTCTTCTTTGAGTTAAGTAGAAGAAGTTAATCTCTTCAAGGTTCTGAGTGAACACAAGACTGCACTTGGATGGACCATCAGTGATTTGAAGGGAATCAGTCCCTCTGTTTGTATGCACAAGATTCTGATGGAAGAAAACTCTATGCCTATAGTGCAACCACAGAGAATACGTACCCTGTCATGAAAGACGTGGTGCAAAAGGAAGTAATGAAGTTGTGGGATGCTGGCATTATCTATCCCATCTCTGATAGCTCATGGGTTAGTCCGATTCAAGTGGTTCTAAGAAAGGAGGGATGACTGTGATTACTAATGAGAAGAATGAACTAATCCCCACAAGAACAGTAACTGATTGGCGTATGTGCATTGATTACTGAAGACTGAATGATGCCACAAGGAAATATCACTTTCCCTTGCCCTTCATTGATCAGATACTAAAGAGATTGGCTGTCCATGCCCTTTACTGTTTCTTGGATGGCTATTCTGGGTATAATCAGATTGTTGTGGTTCTCGCAGATAAAGAAAAGACAGCTTTCACTTGTCCCTTTGGTGTGTTCGCATATAGGCGGATGCCATTTGGTCTCTGCAATGCACTGACCACATTTCAAAGGAGTATGTTTTCCATCTTTTCTGATATGGTTGAGAAATTTATTGAGGTGTTCATGGATGATTTTTCTATGTTTGGGGATTCTTTTGATGAGTGCTTGCATCATTTTTCCTTAGTTCGAAGAAGGTGCCAAGAAACAAACCTCATTTTGAATTGGGAAAAATGTCATTTTATGGTGAATGGAGGTATTGTTCTTGGCCACCAAGTCTCAAACAAAAGAATAGAAGTTGACAAGACCAAATAAAGTGGAGGTAATTGAGAAATTACAACCATCGGTGAATGTCAAAGGTATGAGAAGTTTCTTAGGACATGCTGGTTTTTATAAACAGTATCAAGGATTTTTCTAAGATTGCCAAACCCTTGAGCAATCTATTGGTGTCTGACACACCCTTTGATTTCAACCAATATTGTTTGCATGCCTTTGAAACTCTCAAAGCTAGACTTGTAACTGCCCCCATTATCTCACCCCTAATTGGTTTTTTCCTTTTGAGCTAATGTGATTCTAGTGATTTTGCAGTAGGTGTAGTATTGGGACAGAGGAAGGATAAGCTGTTGCATGTTATTTACTATGCTAGCAAGGTTATTAATGAAACTCAAAAGAATTATACCACTACTGAGAAGGAGCTATTAGCAGTTGTTTTTGCAATTTGATAAGTTTAGATCATATCTGATAGGGTCTAAGGTTATTGTTTACACTAACCATGCTGCTTTGAAGTTTCTTTTGTCTAAGCAGGATGCAAAGCCAAGGCTTATTAGATAGGTGTTGTTGTTGCAAGAGTTTGACATTGAGATCAAGGACGGAAAGGGAACTGCGAATCCAGTTGCGGATCACCTATCTAGAATTGAGCAGCTCAAGCAGACACTTCCTTTCCCTCCTGTTAATGAGGAATTCCCGGATGAACAGCTTTTCTTGATTTACAAGACACCATGATTTGCTGACATGGCTAATTATAAAGCCGAAAAGGTTATTCCGAAGGAGCTCTCTCCTCATCAACAGAAGAAACTGATACATGATGCTAGATATTTTCTATGGGACAATCCTTACCTCTTTAAGAGGAGTTCTGATGGGATCATAAGGAGATGCATAGCCGAGGAGGACACTAACTCTGTTCTTTGGCATTGCCATGGTTTGGAGTATGGTGGACATTTTAGTGGTGATCGAACTGCAGCCAAGGTCCTTCAATGTGGTTTTTATTGGCCAACTATCTTCAAGGATGCTTACTCTTTTGTTAAGAGCTGTGATCAGTGTCAGCGGACTGGTAATATATCAAGAAGACAAGAGATGCCACAGAACTTCATTCTGGAAGTTGATATCTTTGATGTTTGGGGTATTGATTTCATGAGACAATTCCCATCTTCGTACTCCAACTTATATATTCTGGTTGTTGTAGATTATGTGCCTAAGTGGGTTGAAGCTATAGCATCACTAACCAATGATTCGCGTGTGGTGATTAACTTTCTGAATATTTTCTATAGATTTGGTGTGCTTAGAAATCTGATTAGTGATAGTAGCACTCATTTCTGCAACAAGCATTTAGAGGGTCTTCTACAGAAATATGGTGTGAAGCACAAGGTGTCCACACCGTATCATCCTCAGACTAGTAGCCAAGTTGAAATATCTAACCGAGAGTTGAAGAGGATTCCTAAAAAGACTGTGAGTGTTTCAAGGAAGATTGATGATGCTCTCTGGGCTTACAGAACAGCATTCAAGACTCCCATTGGGATGTCACCTTATCAGCTGTTGTATGGCAAATCCTATCACTTGCCTGTAGAGTTAGAGCACAAGGCTTATTGGACTCTCAAGTTTCTGAATTTTGATCAACAAGCTGCAGCGGACAACAGACTTCTGCAACTTAATGAGCTGGATGAATTCAGAATTGAGGCATACACTAGTTCTAAGCTCTACAAGGAGAGGACCAAAAAGTGGCATGATAAGAGGATTCAGCAGAGGGTAATTGCACTGAGACAGAGGGTGCTTCTGTATAATTCAAGACTGAAACTCTTTCCCGGCAAACTAAAGTCAAGATGGTCCGGACCTTTCACTGTTATCAAGGTTTCTCCATACGGTCATGTTGAGATTCAAAATGACGAGGATGGAGCAAAGCTCACTGTCAATGGTCAAAGGTTGAAGGAGTATCTTGGTGGCGAGGTGGATCGTCAGAAATCCACCCAAAACCTCACTTGAGTTAGTACAGTGTCAAGCTAATGACGATAAAATAGCGCTTGGTGGGAGGCAACTCATCCAATATATCCTTTTTAGTGGTATATTTTGATTTTCTTTTTGTTAGTAAACTAGGAGGTTGCAGATTCTGACAGTATTACATTAGCTTCTGCAAGTTGATGAGTGGGTAATTAGTGCTTAACTGTGTGAACATTATGATGTTGATGTTGTTGTTGGTTTAACAGAGGATCTTGTTCTGTTAAATCATGGCAAGTTACAGGAAGTTAGTTGGTTGTTGAGCTTTCAGTAATTAGCAGAGAAATTTTGTTATGCTAATGACAGAGAAGTGTTGAGGAGTATTGCATTTTGCAATTCATTAGCATGCTGCATCATATTATTGTAATTACATTGCATCACATGATTCACAACTAAGTTTGGTGTTGCATCTTGCATTTCATGCATTTTTCAAACTTCCATCGCATGAATTCTTAATTAATTGCATACTGCATAGGTCAACATGGTTGCATATGGTTTCAACCTAAGTTTGGTGTTCAGGTTAGGCCTCCTAATATAGTGTGAGTTTAGCACAAGGCACCATGCACCTAGTCCCACCCACACTTCACATTTCAGCCATGCCTAAGCGTGGCTCTAATGTGCTCAACCTAGACCACTGAACGCGGCCCCGAGACCGATTCGGGAAAAGCAGTATTTAGTTACAGATAGCTCCGAACCAGTATTACGGGAACCGTGTCAACTTTAGTTAAAAAGGTGTCACAGAATGCAACCAGTTAAAAAAATACCGAGTACTAGACTCGGGACTCGGGTCGTTCTCCCTAGGAATTGAAAACTGAAGTTTGCTTTTGGTTAAGAAAATGTTTGGGTTGTAGTTTGAGTTATGAGAACAGAGAACAGAGAAAACAAGATTGCAAGAATGATAAAAGAGTGTTCGGTCATGGATCGAAGTATTGTGCGTCCCTATGATCACCACCAATCCCAGTTTGGATGGGCTGTCATTTAAGGGAAACTAGCCACTACTGTCAAATGGTCGAGTGGTAGAGTTAGCTCCTATCTGAAGGTCCTAGGCTGGGTATACTTAATAACGTAAGTCCTTGGTATTCGGCAAACTCGAATAACTCATCAAATCCACGTCGTTAAGAACTTCCTGTCATTGGCAAGGACGTAGAATTAACGGCTTCGAAACCAACCCCGTTCCTCACATCTGTTGCCTTTAGGGACCAGCAGCTAAGGACATCCACACACTTGAACCCATGGCCAAGACACAAGGTCACTACTCACTACTGACAGAAATCATATTGGCATAAATAAAACAGGCAGCATAACAGCAAGGCGTACGCACCTATGCTGGAGGGTGCGTGCGCACTACTCCTTCAATGCGTACGCATGGGTGTCATTTTTGGCCTCCAAGCCTTTCTTCATGATCTCTTCGTTCCTCGCATCCTTTTTAGCCACTTCCACTTCGATCTTAGCCTATTAAAACTTGAATCATATTGGCAGAAATAAAACAGGCAGCATAACAGCAAGGCGTACGCACCTATGCTGGAGGGTGCGTGCGCACTACTCCTTCAATGCGTACGCATGGGTGTCATTTTTGGCCTCCGAGCCTTTCTTCATGATCTCTTCATTCCCCGCGCCCTTTTTAGCCAATTCCACTTCGATCTTAGCCTATTACTTGAACCGCTTGAACATACAAATCAAGACATCGAGCGGAACGGGAAACGGGTGAAAACATGGCAGAAAATTGGCTAAAATAGCATTCGTTTGCAGTTTAAGTCATAAGGAATGATTGTTCATGAACTTGCTTGTTTTGCAAGTATTTAAGTGATCAGAGGCTGATAAATTGCCGATTTAAAGCACAAAATAATCCATCAAAAATGGGTTTCAGTCCAGTATCAAGCTAAAGACGATAAAAGAGCGCTTGGTGGGATGCAACCCATCCATCGTATCCTTTTTACTAGTAGTAGATTTTGTTTTCTTTGATTAGTATCTTAGTAATTTAGGGGGTTACAATTTTTTTGGTTTGATTTATAACTTTTGTGGTTTGATAGTGGATTTGTATGGCTTGTCTGCTTGGGTGTCTTACTTGATTGTATGGGCATTGTGCTATAATTGTTGCTTGATTTACAGAGGAACTTGTTCTGTGATTTCTATAGGTGTTATAAGAATATAGATGTGGTTACTAAGATTTAATTGGTTGGCAAGAAAATTCTGTTTTGCTAATAATGAAGTTTGAGGATTGTGCATTCTACATCTTATTAGCATATTTGTTATTGCATTTCATGCCACATTTACTTCTGCATCTTGCATTCCATGCATTTTGTTATCTTGCTCGGCATGATTTCATGATTTATTGCATACTGCATAAAGATCATTAGTGTTGCATATAGTTTCAAATTAAGTTTGGTGTTGCATTAATATGATTTTGAAACTAAGTTTGGTGTGCTTGCTATGTTGATTATAGTAATTTTGTGGTGAAATGCTAGTTTAGAACGAACCAAGCCCCTTAATGAGCCACACCACGTTTGGTGCCACGCTCCCCACGTGGTGCCATGCTTCAGCGTAACCTAAATGTGACGAGCCCCCATCACGTCTCTCAACGTGGTGCCAAACCCAGGCCTGCCCCATGCCACGTTTGGGCTACGTTTGGCCCAAACGTGGCTCCAACGTACCCCCTCATGCACACCAGGACGAGCTCCTCCGAGCTCCACCCACCTCTCCATCTTCACGTATGGGCCACATTTGATGTAGCCCCAAACGTGACCCCAAACGTAGCTTGTCACCCATTTCCCCAACCTGCCCAAGCCCCATGCCACGTTTGGGCCACGTCCAAACGTGGCTCGAACGTGAGTTGTCACTCCTCCTCACCCACGAGCTCCATCGCGCTCACCAACCCTCACTCTCACATCCCAACCACGCATCGACGTAGCTCCTAGCCCCATAGCCTAGCACCCAAACCGAGTCCATGCTCCCTCCCATGCCACGTTTAGACGTGGCTGGAACGTAGCCTCTACGTGACCCTAGCCTCACCCTTCACCCCAACCACGGACAAGACTACCACACACCCAAGCGTGGCCCCTTCCCCATAGCTTTTCCCTAGCCCATGCCCATGCCCACGCCCACGTTTCCCCACCATACACCCTAACCCAACACTCCCACTAGAACTCCCCCCTTCCTCGTGCCACTCATGCACACCAAAATCTTGATGCCTGAAATCCTTTCGGAGTTCCGGGGCTCCACCAGCAAGTGCACCGGATCGTATCAAGTAATAAAAAGTTAGTAGAGTATCGTTCCCACGAGGATTAACGGAATAAGGAATAACGGTTAACTTGTTCTTTAATTAAACAAAATCAATAATAATAGGTGGTGATGAATCTGTCAAAACAAACTCAAAAGCTATGATCACTAATATTCAAAATTCAATATAGTAACATGAAAACACTAACTTAGGACCCAAGAAATCAATGTAGAAGAATATTGAAAATTGCAACAAAATCACAAATCTCACAAATGCTAATATCAACAGTAACGTGTAACCATGGAAATTAGCAAACTTAAATATCAAGAAACAAATATTCATGCAAAACCACAAAACAGCAATGTGAATCAACTATTGACAAACTTGGGAATCAAGCAAATCACAAATTGATAAAAATCAATGATAAAAGGAAAAATCAAGGAATCAGAGATGTTCAACCAAGAATTTTCCTAATTCAAATTATCCACTTTCTTCTCATGCAAGTAACTATCAATTCACAAGAATCCTAATTAACTAAACCCTAATCTCTTAGTGATTTAGTTTCCTCTAATTCAATTAAATCTCTTAACCAAGTAATCAAACAGAGGGTGAATTTCAATTTCTGAATTCAATCATGCAACAAATCAAGAATGGTTTTAACCTGACTCTAATCCAATTGATTTATCACAAGCAATTTGCACAAAATCTCAATTCACTATCTCTTTCACTGAACAATTTTGTGAGCAACAAATCTTCCACACGTTTGATACTATGAATTTCTCAGTTACAAAGATCAAACAAGTTAGAACAAGTTACCTCTTGGTAAAGTTTGTTCCTTGAATAATGAAGAATGAAGAATTATCACTTGAATTGATTCGAGACTTTGCAATTGAAGGAAAGTAGAAAAACTTGAACTAATCAGATATGTTGGGATGAACAGAGCTTCTCATCCTCAATTTCAAAAGTGTTTAGTTGCTTGCACATGGTGCAAAGAGAAAACATGATGAATCCTAATTTGCAGTAACGTAAAATTAATAGAATGAAAACTAGGTTAACTAAGGGTGCAAAATCTCTCAATTTCTAACCTATTTATACTACTACTAAACCTAATTAAATTACAAATCACTGACAGTAAAAATTGGTTGAGGGTTGGGCTTGAGTTAAAGACAATGTCACATTTGAGCTTGAATGACCCACATTTAGGCCACGTTGAGAACGTGGCCTTGAATGCTTGTTCTTGGCTTAGTTGATGAGATATGATCCACGTTTGGCTCTTGGTTTGGACTCACGTTTGAGCAAGGTCAAACGTGACTTCAATGATGCTAGTGTGAGCTTGGTGGACTTGAGAGAGGCTTAGATGAGTCACGCTTGGGCCACATTGGGAACATGGCTCAAACATGACTTGGGTGAAGCTTGCTTGGCTTTGCTCAAGTCTTTGGTCTTGTGCATGAGTGGTGAACCACGTTTGCTTTTTTCTCTATTTTTCTACAAATAATTAGCAAAATACTCAAAGTATCTATATGATTAATATTTTAACTAATTACTTTGAATATTAGGTTAATTATCTATTAAATCATTCAAGAACTAGTGAGAAAAACATTTAATGATGCTCATGTATCACAACACCAAACTTAAAGTCTTGCTTGTCCTCAAGCAAATCAAAATCATGCTTCAATTTTCTTTGTTAATTGAATGGGTATTTGTTTCAAGCTTCAAACCATTACTGATTCTAATTTTCCCTTTTGATTCTTGGATGCTCTATAACTAAAAGAGTTTGTCTCGGGACAGCTATTTAGGATAAGCTTTCGATCGACAATCCCAAACCATTCGGCTCAAGTTGCCAGGTGTTGAAGCACCCCTCGAATCTAATAACTCTAGCCTCTCCCCGACATATTTCAGCACAAGCACTTTGGGTATCTTTTGATTTTATTTTTATTTTTTTCTTTTTCACCCCTCTTTTGGCCATTGATGCTTCAGAGTTTTAGTAATTTAGGTTTTCAACTTCCACAATATTTCACAGTGCACTAACTCAACAATTCCTTACTTACAAATTTCTCTTAGGTACCAAGCATTCTTACATTTCTAGCTTCTAGGAATCAAAAATAGTTATCATCTATTCTTTTTAGCCCATCACTATAGAAAACATAGTTCATTTATTCATGATTTTCCTTCATTTGACAACAATATAGGACTCTAAGCAATGTTGGTACACAAGCTCACTAAAGATAGATCTCACAAGTATACTCAACATTTATTCAAAGAGAAAAGAGGAAAGCAAAACAATGATAGTAATATGGTGAAAAGATAGAGAAAGAACAAGACCACCTCAATCATCCTCTGAATTTGCATTGAAGTATCGAACAACGTTCTTCTCTATTGGGACTTTTCCTTTTGATGACTCTCATATTGGCCAAGGGCGTGTCATCCCATCAAACATTCCCTTGTTCTTTATCCTTGTGGAAATGTCCTCGGCTGGAATAGGAAAGACCTGACACACCTAGTTGAAGTCCCCAATTAGTGTACATGTTTTGAGCTTCAGAGTCTTTTGTATGCCGCAAGAGAAGACCATTCAAGTTTGCAATGTCAACTTTCTGTTCTTCTAAACTCTTGTGCACTTTGCCCATGTGGGTGGAAAAGTTCTTCTTAAAGTTCTTCTAAACTCCTTGTGCATCTGTGCTTGCTTTGTTTGTAACTGTTAAAACTGTTCCTGTTGTTGTGTTTGATAGTTCCTCACATCCTTATGGAACTGATTTTGTTCCGCCCACATATTATTCTGCTTCAAAAGAAGAAGATGAAAGGGTATAGCTACTGACGAGAGTGGGTTTAATGCTCACAAGTTCAAGTCCTTGTTTCACCAAGAATTTTATGATATGTATGTGGCCTCAAAGGCAATTATCTCAGACACAAGGTTCAAATTAGAAGAAGGACAGTTTTCGGAGATTCAACAACAGATTGAGTTGAGAGGCTGGAAGAGGCTTGCAAAGCCAAAGAAGAAAGTAGGGCAATCAATAATTAGAGAGTTCTACACTAATGCCCGTGCTAATCCAAAATGAAGAGGAAGACCAAGTTCCCTTCCAAACAAAAGAGGTGTGGTAGTGAACTTTAGCATGGAGAACATTAAGGTCATGCTGAGGCTTGATGCACGAATTAATTCAGAAACAAATTTCAGAAGGCGAATGATCCCGGCCAACCAAGACCTAGACACTGTCATCCAAGATTTGTGTATGCAAGGATCAATTTGGGAATTGGGGGCCAGAAACAATCCATTATACCTCGAGCGCCGTGATTTGCGCCCAATTCCAAGAGGCTGGCACGAATTCATTATTCACAACATCTTGCCAACCACCAACCAATCAGAGGTCACGGTTAAAAGGGCAGTGCTCATACATTATAATATTCATAGCCAAGAGGTGCGGGTTGAGAAGCTCATAATGGATGCGATGACTGAGATCATCAAGAATCTTCACTCAACCAAGCCTCCATTGGCATTCCCCAATGTCATTGCACGCCTATGTGAAGTCGATGGATACGATACCAAGCTTCTGGTCTAGATGAGGCAGTTCCAAAAGTTAGATCCATCACAGCTGTAGCTGCAGTGATTGAGAATATCAGATACCCCTCATCATCCACCTCAGCCTCAACAGAATTTTGGAGAAGAAGAAGATCAAGAGCAACCAGCCTATGATGCTGCTCAAATGCCCCAAGGTTATGGAGGGGGCAACTGCAAGAAGATATGGCCAACATCAAGAAAACTCAGATGGAATTCTACGAAAGCATCCTGGCCCAGCAAGCTTCCTATGGACTACGCCTTCAAAACTTGGAGGTGAAATAAAATGATATGTAGGCAGAACAGAATCAGTTCCATAATAATGTGAGGGCCTATCAAACAGCAACAGGAACAGTTCCAACAGTTTCAAGCAAAGCAAGCCCAACTGCACAAGGAGTTCACAAATCATAAGAATCTTTCAACTCATATTGGCAAGGTGCACAAGAGCTTAGAAGACAGACGAACTGAGATTGCGCCATACAATAAACTCTAAAGCTCAGAATATGTATACAAATTTGGGACTTCAACGAGGCATCCCAGGTCTCACTCTTTTTCCAGCCGAAGACATTGCCACAAGAATAAAGAATAATGTTAAAGCAAACAAGAGAATGTTTGATGGAATGACACATCCTTGGTCAATAGGAGAATCATCAAAAGAAAAAACCCCAATAGAGAAGGACGTTGCTCGGGACCCAACGCAAATTCAGATGATGAGTAAGGTGATCTTGTTCTTTCTCTCTTCTTTCTCAATATTACTATCACTGTTTTGTTTTTGTCTTTTCTCTTGGAATAAATGTTGAGTATACTTGTGAGATCTATCTTTAGGGAGCTAGTGTACCAACATTGCTTAGAGAGTCTTATATTGTTGTCAAATAAATGAAAATTATGAACAAAGGAACTATGTTTTCTGTAGTGGTGGATTAGATGGATAGGTTATAACTATTTTTTATTCTTTGAAGCTAGAAATTTAAGAGTGCTTGGTACCTAAGGAAGTTTGTAAGTAAGGAATTTAACACTATGAAATAATGAGTTAAATACCTAAATTGCTAAGGCTGAAGCATCAATGGCCAAAAAAAAGTAAAAAGGAGAAAAAGTGAAATCGAAAGATACCCAAAGGCTAAATGTTTGTGCTGAAATGTGTCGGGGAGAAACTAGAGTTATTAGATCCAAGGGGTGCTTCAACACTCGGCAACTTGAACCGAATGGTTCGGAATTGTCGATCGAAAGCTTATCCTAAATAGCTACTGCGAGACAAGACAGTAAGAGTCAAGTCCCATCCAAAGGAGGGAACGAGCTCACTGGACGGGAAAAGAAAGAAAGAAAATTGAAAAGAAAAGAATCACAGTGTTACTCAATCAACAAATTCTGAAGCAAACAAACTCTTTAAGTTACAAAGCATTCAAGAATAAATGAAAAATTAAAACCAGTAATGGTTTGAAGCTTGAATCAAATACCTATTCAGTTAGCAAAGGAAACCGAAGCATGATTTTGATTTGCTTGAGAACAAGCAAGACTTTAAGTTTAGTGTTGTGATGCATGACCATCATTAAAGGTTTTTTTCACTAGTTTTTGAATGATTTAGTAGATAATTAGCCTAATATTTTCAATGTAATTAGTTAAATTGTTGATCATATAGATACTTTGAGTATTTTGCTAATTATTTGCAGGAAAGTGGAGAAAAGAAGCAAAGAAATTGGAAAAACTTAAAGAGGAAGAAACCAGGAAGAAACAAAGCTCACCTTGGAGTCACATAGTCACGTTTGGATCACGCCTAAGGCAGAGTATTACTTAGGCACAATTAATAATTCATAAAAAAAAAAAAAAAAAAAATCAAATCTTAATTAAATATCAAAACTCATTCAAAGTGAAGATACTTAAAGCAAAGTTATTTTGCACATATAAATAAATATCTATGAATGTACCTGTAAAGTCTGTTGGTTTGCAAAAGGTTAGTATTTCCTATCTTTTCTGTCTCTCATAGTTTAAATAAGGTAATACTGAGATGAATTGATATAGAAAGGAACATGGCCAAACCTGGAAATCCTGGAATGATATATGACTGTCCTTGAGATTAATATGAGTACCTTTTGAGGATGCTCTGCTTACAGCAAGTGAATTCCAATCCCATATCCAAATAGCCTGATGGATCCAGTATAAAACTTCTCAATTCAATCAAATATGCATCATGTATAATAATAACAATCTGTTTAGCTAGCTTTGAAATAAATAAATAAATATAATTCCTTCATTCTCTTGTTCCAACACAAAGGAATATTGAATGAGAGAATACACACACATATATAGAGAGAGCAGCACTGCATGTGTGCTTGCAATATAACATTCCATTTTCTTTTTAACTAATGAATTCACAAATAATGACCTTATGACAAAGCTGATGCTGATCATGGTTTCCAGAAGATAGCAATTGCGTTGCATTGTCATGCCAAGAAGATTTCAGTAATCAAAGAACAACATTCAGGCCAAATTCAAATTCTGTTTAATTCAAGTAATTAAAAGACAGATATAAAGAATTAAAATATATCATTCCAGCAAAAAAGAAAAAAGCAGCAATTAAAAGAAACAATCACGTATCAGAAACAAAAAAAAAAAAAAAACAAAGGGAGAATTTTTTCCAAAAGAAAAACTACCACCAATTCTATCCCTGGTGTTGCAAAAGAACACAAACCTGCCATTACCAACCGTACGATTCAAATTCCATATAGTTTGATTGATTAATTAATTAATAGGCACAAATGCATAACAATAACAAGCTATCAACCTTAGAAGAAAACCAAAAGGTAGTTTCTTTCTGCAGCAGGAACTGCAAGAAACAGATAAAAGAATAGACTTGAAGATGACATTATTCACAAGCTCCAAGCTTTGGCTAATGATTGGTCATGAAACGATAAAGAGCTGCAGAATCTGAATGCCAATTCAGAGAAAAGGGAAATCAAGAATTTTTTTTTTTTTTACAAATTTTAGGGTCCGAGTATCATTATTTCAAAAGCAAACAAACTAAGATGAAACAATAATGAAGAACACGAACATGAGAAGAAAGAACTTAAAACAATAATCAACAAACTAAGATGATCAGAACATTTTGTACCTCATTGTCATCTTCTTATAAACCCAATGCTTCGAAACCAACCTGGAATTGGGACTTTCCACTATTAATGGCGTCTGGAGCATTTCGCTTTCTACAAGGAAGCTACTTTCTACTATCTTCATTGAAGCTTTTCTGAGTTTTGGAGTAAGAGAGAAAGAGAGAGAAAGTGAAAAGGAGTATTGAAGAATGAAGATCCATTCAAATTGCAACGG